>JBBPQU010001051.1:0-11763 GCA_038092655.1 Boletus sensibilis
TATCTATATAGAGGTGAACTTACTGAACCAGACTCTGGATTCTGCCATGATGTAGATAGAGTGAGTGAAAGCGTTGGTCTATGCGTCTGCGATGACTGGGCGCATTTTATCAGTCCAAAAGTGGCTTACTTCAGCATGCTAAAGGACGCCCATGAGTGCTCCGACCCGGGTTGTCACGCAAGCTATGGTGTCAATTCAAGACTCCTGGGATGATGGATTACAAACGCGTATCAGCTGAATTAGTGATCCACGTAACCGTAGATCCTTTGAGGGGGTTAGTCAAAGGAGGTCACTGAATGACATCGCGCATTGGCTGACTCACCAAGGCTGCAGCTGCGCATAACGTTACTACGTGTCCTCAGGCAAGTACTACTCGATCAGCAGACCGTTAGCCAATCAAAAAACTATGTTGGTCGTAGAAGTTCTTACCCAGTAAGGACCCGAACAACACGATCAACCAAGCTGGCATTTACAGCTTTTTTTCTCAAACAAAATTCTCGGGCTACTCGAACTCGCAAAAACGGATTACGACTATAGTATTGCCGACTTTGGGCGAAATTCAAACAGCCACTGAATATTCACCATAGATCGAGCGGGTACATATCCTTATTGTGGCCAAGGACTTCCCGGACGAAGCTGTACTTACCAGCCAAGCTTTCAAGGGCGGTCTTTTTGTACTTTTGGTGGACAAAGCGCACCCAAGTGGTGTGTTTATCGAAACTTGGATCCTGACGAAATCTAGATCCTCTGGGTACCCTCGGAGAGAATCGGGACCGCAAAGGAAGGAAGATCGATGTTCCGAACCGGCACCGACCTTGGTCCCGCAGATTTCGAAGTTCCATCCAAATCGGTGAGAGCGGTCAACCACGTCAAGTCTACCATATAACCCCAGTCCAGAATACCTGTTGTCAAGTATGTACAATCGATATGCTCATGATGCAGACTACCAAAATGTACAGATATCTCCCATGTAGTCGGCTTTACCGAGAGTGCAGCATATGCTAGTATAGATGCGTTATAGGGTTTTCCCCTTGCATCACGAGCACATTGAAGTACTCGAAGCAGCGCGAACACGCGTGCCGTAACTCCGCGACGGTAGGAACACTAATCTCGATGTCGAAGACGGAGTAACTTTCAGTGGTGTCAATAATCCCTTGGCGCGCAGTGCCCATGTCAGTGGGAGCAGAAAAAGGCAAAACACCCGTAAAGACGAAAATGGACTTTTAGACGATTTACATGAAACATACTATGAGCCTTTCTCTGATAGGTTGTTCGCCAACACCGCCGAGTCTGAAAACCAACTATACATAGCATCGGAGATGGGCACTGTGGTAGATCAAAAACACTTTTTCTAGGACCAGAACGAATTGCAGGGAAGATTACGACGACCAATCAAGTTGAGTAGCCGACCTTGATTGCTAACGACGAAGAAAACATGCAGCGTAAAGTTACGGCGTTCATACTGAGCACTCTCGGCCCTTTGACAAGTCTTCTCGACATCTCGTAGCTCATCTTTTTCAATATTTTGTTTTTTAAAACTGAACGAAGTCTCCGGAAGAATCACTACAGCGATGGTTCATCGGACCAGTCTTGTATTTCTCCGCAGTCACTAGCAAGCTTTCTCCCTTCCCTTTAACCATTCGAAACACCGGCCCTCTGCGAAGAGGAAGGCGGACGCGAGGATCTTCCGATCGAAACGAATTCTCAAATGCGATGCAACCCTTTCACAATCGTGCGCCATTTGGATCCCGGAGAGTCAGGATCTGTACGCCGGGTGCGCACGCGCACGGGGACGACATGATATCGCTGATCGGTGTCTCGATCTCCGTGCGGAACGGTCCAGGTTCGAAGAGGGTAATCTGTTTACATCGAGTGGGTGTCTATCCGGCGGCATAGATGACACTGCATCAGGTCACCCTTCCCGCAAGCGCTTTAATCAACCCCTCGAGAGGGAATTTCCTGTGACATTCTCGAGAGTACACGAAAAAGCCGGAAAACGAATCGTGCTGACCAGGGCCTCTTTTCAGCTCTGAGGTGACTTCCGATCGCATGACGAAGGGTGTGCGTGCGTCGCGAGGCGGTCGGGGCCCGAGTCGTACGACGAGTTTTATCAGCAGTCATAGTTGGATGATACTTGGCAAGGAAAGAAGACTCAAGCAGACCAGCCACGCAATCTATGTTGCCGATCCAAGTCACTTAGGACGATGAATTACGATGGCTTGTCCGCTTAGTGATTCACGCAGCAGAATATCCCCTCGAGGAGGTGGGGACAACTTAGTCTGACGGTCATTCTGAAAACACGAAACCCCAGGGTCAGTGCTTTTCCATGTGGTCAACAACTTGCCAAAGCTTGGGCAAATTGTCGCCTGGTGTTCTCGAGCCCTCGTGGGATCAGAGGTCTGTTGACTGGCCAACGATGGGTAGACATACCATGCGAATTCTTATCATGGCTGAGCAAACGAGCGAGAGTCCCTCCATCCCTCGTCATGGTTTACAAATATCATAGCGTTAAGCAGGAGTATGCCTTGCACCGTAGCGGGGCTTTTGATATAAACTGACCTCGATGCCAAACCTACGATAGAGCCTTGATCTTCTCTACTAAAACATTCTTACCCTTCGCCTCACTGTCCTTCATCCGAGCCACGAAAGAGTCGTCGAACCAGCCCTTGACTTTCGTCTTTTGCTCGTCGCTGCCCTCTTCACGTATCCGCTCCAAGAGCTCGGCGACGACGAAGGCGCCATCACCCTGAGCGATCGCGATTGTCGTATCCCTCCCGACGGTGGAGAGAAATACCGATGCAAATTCCGATGGTGAGAACGTGGACGAGCGTACAACAGATTGTTCCGAGTGAGAGAAATGTCCGCCTTGGAGCAGACTTTTGTACATGCGAGAAGCGTGGGGGAGATCGATTAGATGCGGTCGTGCAGGATCTTCCGACGGGTAAGGAGACGCGAGAGCCTCTGTGAGGGCTTTCATCGCGGATGATTTGTCTGGTAGGAATGTCAGGATTCCGCATAAACGATGCAGAGAAGCAACTTGACCTCCTTCGGCATACAGCATCATCTCCAGTACGAGCAAGCTTCCACCGGTATCTCTCGCTGACTCCGCGCCGTTCTCCGCCACGAACTGGAGAAGTCCCTCGCTGGCGGCTTTCCGTATCTCACTCTCCCTGATTGCGCTGTCTTTTTTGCTTGTCTTGGCGCGTACGCCGTCTGTTTCCGCTATCACAGTGATTTGCGCGGGAGTGAAATGCCTTCGTGAGCGGGGTACTATCAGATGGAAAAGGGAGCGTCTGCCTTGGGGACTCGTTGCGAGTGAGGAGGTATGCGGAGTGATGTCGGAAACAAGAGATTTCACAGTGAGTTTTGTGTCGCTGGTGAATTGTGTCAGCGAGGTGCGAACGAAAGCGGGACGGAAATCATACTCGATAACGTCGAGTGCCGTGAATAGCACCAGTTGGGCTTCGTCGTCGGTACACATCCGTTCAACGTGGGGCTTTATCACTTTTATGATGTGTTTCCGGTCCTGAAATAGTATGTTTGACGTGAAAAAGTATACAGACTAGGAAACCAACCTTTGCCGTCCCATACGCGATGAATTCACGGACGACCCTACTGCCATCCTTCGTGTGCACCATCTCGGCTAGAACATCTTGGCAACTTGTATAACTGTTAGAGTGCTGTACCGCGCATATAAGCTCAACAATTAACCTTTCGAAGATTTCTCTGCGTAGTTTTTCTTGTTCTGATTCTTCTTCGATGCTATCGATAGCAGTTAGGAACTCCCACAGCGCGCGATGCACAATGGCATGTGTAATGGCTCCTTTGTCAGGGTTATTGAATCTGCGTAGTGTTGAAATCCAAGCACTGGCGCGAAGACGGTTGTACCTACATTGTCGTTAGGTTTTCTTTCAGAGCAGCGAGTAAGCGCCTGCGCCTGTCACCCTCGACGCCGTCAAGCAGGCCGCGGAGTCCCCTCTTTGCGGTTTCGATCTCTTGAGCCGTTCCTCGACTAGTGGAAAAGAGTGCAGCCTCCTTTCCATAAAAATCTCGCAACAGAATCGAGCGCTCGTAAGCATTCGCATACAGTTCAAATGCGTCGGCGAGCACACTTGAAGCTTCCCGATGTAACAAGAGTTTGAGAACATGTGGCTGGAACTCTAGCAGGATCGAAACGCGGTGCGCCTGACAAAACCTGATAAGTTTCGTGACCAGAAACTTGGAGGCAAATTCAGAGTTTGGATATGACGATGATGCTTGGGCAGTAATACTCACTTTGGAGTACTTGCTCTGAGCCAATTCCTTATAGTGTCCCTTGAGTTCTCCAGCGACCTGGTCTCTTTCCCTCTGACCTCCATACTTAACAATAGTCTGTATGATCCTGCTAGCGTCGTGCTTGAGTACAATGTCCTTTACTTTTCCCGTCACGGTGTTCATCAGCTCTCGGACGTGCTTCTGGCGTTCTGTCGAGGAGATATTTTTCTGACGGGCCAACGACCAGACACGTTTGGCATTGGCGATTAGTTGAGAGTGGGGCTTCGCGGCTCTTCGTTGTTCTTGTAACACGCGCTGGGCCTTATGTGATTCCCTAGCGACTAATTTATGCTGTGCATTAGAATGATAAGAACTGCGAGTGCACCGAGGAGCAGACCGTTTGGATCTTTTGACAGCCCATTGTCTACATCCATTTCATCCTTGGCAAAGCTCTCTTCCGCGTTCTCCTCTCCGCTCTCCAGGTCGCCGGACTCCTCGTCAGAGTCTTCTTCATTTATCTCCTTGGCCGGGAGTGTCACGGGTTGCCTCCGCTTCTTGACGCTTTCATCGCCATGCTTGGATGCCGCCTGCTTTGAGATATGTGCTTTCTTAGCTTTTGGGCCATCTTGAGACTGCGTGGGTCTTTTCTTTGTGCTCTTTTGAACAGCTGGCATCGTATTCGGACACTCTACAAATGAGAGTGGAATGGATCTGCAGCAGGCTTGCTTGCAACTTGGAGTATTTTCCGATGCGGCTCTGGGCAGCTCCGATTTCTGTGGCACGTGATCTCACACTCGATCGACGATCGCGTCGACTCCGATCGAGTTATTTTTTTTGGTTTGGACAAGTGCAGATAACAGGCATAGGGCCTTTCCGTGGTAAATTTTGTTGGGACGCCGATATGGTACCAGGCTGGGAGTTGGGACTTAGGTCTTCTTGATAGTTGGAGGGTGTTTGTTTTTGGTTTGATCGGGTTATTCCTGATGGGCGGAGTGAGGGAAGGTGTTGATGTCCGCCGGGTTTTGGATGCCCTTCCGTTGGATGCAGTTGATAATCGTGTCGGATATGAAGGTCCATGTCTTTAGCCATGTTATATTCATTGCGGGATTTCTTGACGATAGGTCGAGTACTAGGTCGATACCCCCTTTGCTTCGGGGCAAGGGGGTAGGCGTCTTGGGCTCAGGTTAGGGGGGGATTTGTTCTCATCCCATATGGAGTTTGCGTCGAGTTCATGATCGGCATGCTGCTGAAGTCATTCGACTTTTTATACTTAAGACAAGCCATTCCCCGATTACATGTTCGATCGGTCACGATCTCCAAGGTGGTATCGGGCACCGATCTAGCGCAGGTACGGTGTTGTTTATCAATTAATAAGTGGGCATCCCATCCTTGGGATAGCTCAGCTGGGAGGCCCCGTGTTCAATTCACGGTCCTCAGGGCATTTTCGTTCATTTTTGGCGATCCTATCAGTATCGGGCCACTCTCCGAGGTTTCTTGATCACCGGGACGTGCTGGGAAGCAGAGGCGGTTTCGAACTTTTGAATCTACCGAGTACTTCTCATCGAAGAGTAAGCAAGTCGTTCGTGCCTCCGTTGACCGCTTCGGAGTTTGCCGAACGAATTTGCCGCACGTCATGCGTGTTCGACCGCGGTTTGCTCCTTGTCATGTCAAGATCGTCGTCTTCTTTGGTGGCTTCTCATGTTGAGTCCGAGCCAATCATTGGTGTGCGCATATGGCCATATGCGGCCGGGCACTCTTTGGCAAGTGACACGTACAAGCCCTCGAGCAGCTCACGATGTTTGTTGGTGTCAGTGGTCGTGTCGCAAGAGTAGAAGAGTAGCCGCAGTTCGTATGAATTGCGTAGTGGGACTGCTCTCTATATGATGACTGTGTACGGTCCGACCGGATCGTGCTACCGTTCTTTCTCCCCGAACTTTCGCTTCTCTGGATCGGTAAGGTTCTGACACTTATATGGATTCCGGCCCTATCTACCATATCACGGTGAGTGCATCCGGGAAACGATGTGACTATTTCGAGGGTTAGCCAGCAGGGTAAACGATGCCGCCTGAAAGACCGGGGAACTGTAAGCTGCGTTAACGTGAGGGGAACAGCGTCCAAACTCGCTCAATCGCTTTAAAGGCTGCGTAATTTGCATGCCCCCATTCTGATCGTCACTTTCTTCTCCCCTCGTTGTCGTCACACGCCGTCCATGCCATCGCCGACGTCGACGTTCGCGACGCTAAGAGCCCTCCATCTCGTCATCGCCGACGCCTTGGATGACATACAGCGTGTCTTTTCGCAAAATAGCTTGCCTGACCCCCCTTCCTCTCCTGCCTCCCAATGCTCCTCCCCCGTCTACCCAAGTTCCCCAGTTCCCTCCCCAGCGACGTCTCCGTTCCCCGCCACCCCTCCTGCCTCTTTCCCTCCAACGCCCCTCTCGGCCACATTTCCTTCTCCCCTACGTTCACCCCCGCATACCGACACGGGTGTCCCGTTTATGGACTATCCTTCGCCAGACTTGCCTCTTGTCTCCGACTCACCCAGCGAGCAGCTCGCGCTCCACCCGGATGCAGCTGCAGCTGCTTCCAGGATCGTCGCTGCGTGCGGACAAATGTCGAATATCGTTCATAAGCCATTCCTGTCCCTTTGCGATGCAATAATGAGCGTGTGTACCTTCATATTTATGCGATGCCTATTTGGCACTGACAATCGTCCGTTATTGATTTCGGGTGCATATATGCGTCTTGTATCATCAAAACCACCGTTTTCATTTGCATTAGTACAACCTCCCAGCATGCATGCGCCTTGTTGAACACCTTCACGTCGCGGAAATTCTTCGGGAAGCTGAAGAGAACAGACAGCGTTGTCTCGCCAGTGGACAAAAGGCCGCAGTTCCGCTTTCTGGTGCCAAGGTAGACCTAAATCCTGGAGAGAGTGGACCAGTTTCGACACCCGACGCCGTTGACGTTCAGACACCCGCGGCCGGAGTGGAGTGGATGCCTGGCTCTCGCGCACACAAAGGCATTGGTATGTCTATCCTTTCTGGTATTGATCTCGTCATGACGTAAAGTGGTTTGGTTGTTTCCTCGGCATCAATTTCCTTCTTCTCAAAGAAGGCTTGCACGTCGCCGACATCACGAACGTGATATGTTCCTATGCGGGTGACAATTATGTTGATCCCAGTGACCTAGGTTAGTTTTCCACGAATCGGGGTTGATGTCCGTTTTCCCCATCTCTACGAATCCTAACACTATTGTTGTGTAGTGCATGCCCTCCGACTGCTCTCGACACATCATATCTTCCGAGAGACGGCTCCAGATACCTTTTCACTCACCAGAGTAGCAAGTCTTCTCGACAGTGGAAAAAGTGTCAATGCAGCGTTCTCAAAGTCGGTGTTCTGCTTGGGTGCTCGTGTGATCGGGATCTGACTTGGCGTAGCCCGGAGACCAAGTACGATGATACTGGTGGAATACCTGCGTTTGTTGCGTTAATGTAAGTCACCTCGAGGTCTCTAGCAGCATGTATGAGCCTCTGTGGATCTGGTTCCTACGAGCGATTGTTGACGATATCTTGTCTCATCATCAGCACTGATGAACTTTTCAAATCCGCTGCTTACCTCACCGAAGCATTCACTGGTGTTCACCTCCCAGCATTGTCATCCACTCCAAACCCATCTTTCCCTGCCGATGCAGTGTCATCTGGGACAACCACGATTCCATCAACATCCAGCTATGTTATAAATGATCCCGTCCCTTGTGCGCCCACCGCGCGTTCCTCAAGCGTCCTCACACACATTGTGTACCCAGAGGATGAGGATGTTCAACCCCCTTCCCGCTTGCTTCCGTCAACAGAATCACTGGAAAATGCTAGATTGTACTCTCTTCCAACAGGTGCCCCAATGCCCTCCCAACCGCTTGCGGTTGAGCCCTCGACACCTCTTCATCCTCGCCTAAGCCCGGTCGAAGCTTCAACACAAATGGAGAAGGAGTGTCTGCGTTCTGGACACGCAGCTAAACCAGAGAAGCTCCTCGCATTCAATCTAGCTTTCCGCACCCACGCGCCGCTCTTCGAATGGCTGGAGAATGGAGGTAAAGATCCGCTCGGAGGAACAGGCCAAGCGGCCTGCATACGTACCCCGACGAGGATGGGACGCGTGATGCGCGGTGACGTGCAGCTCGAGGTGCCCGGTAATGCACCCAACTGTGTGCTACGAAAGTCGTTTAGACTTGATCGTTTCTCAAAGGCAATGGTGGCAACGACTTGGTGGGAGGCACCTAAGGCAATTTTTAGCGGTAAGTTCTTGACACATATTTCATGCGTGATCGATTTCATAGTTGACCTCGCTATCAGCATTCGACTGGTATTCCCTTCCAAAAGGCTCTACTATAGTGGACGTTGGCGGCGGAATCGGAAGCACCACAATGATTCTCGCTCGCGCCCTTAATGACCCTAGGGTTGATTCGGTCAAGAAGCAGGACGGTGCTCATAACGAAGGACTACAACCTACCTTCGCTGTGGCTCCTCGCCACAGGTCCAAACTTCCAAGCGATCCTTCGCTCATGGCCAGCGATGAACCGCAAAATAATACTGCAGCTAAGAACGACGCGAATCTCCGCTTCGTTGTGCAGGATAGACCTGTAGTCACCGCCCTCGGCATTGAGGCATGGCGTTCCAAGTGTCCTGAGATGCTTGAGAGCGGCCAGATCGTATTTCAGGGTGTGTATATGCGTTTTCGTGTTGTAAGCGCGGGGTTGTCGGACTAATGTCTCCGGTATTCGACACAGATCAGGACTTCTTCGATCCACAGCCGCATTTCGAACCTCCTCACCTAGCTAGACATCCTGCGGTATACCTCTTGCGTGTTATTCTCCATGATTGGCCGGACGAGCTTGCACGACGCATCTTGATCAACCTCCGAGTTGCATCAAACCCGGAGACACGGTTAGTCATTGCCGAGCATGTCCTCCCGCTGGCGTGTGTCGATGAAGACATCCTTGACCATGTGAACACCGAGGCGTGCGAGGGAAGCAGTACAGAAGAATGGACACTTAACTCAGTACTCGCAAACGTTGATGGTGCCGAGCGTACTCTTGTATCCCCACCCTTGTTATCCAACTTAGGGAAAGCAAGTGCGAATGCTTATTGGATGGATCTCCTTGTAAGTCGTACTTTTCCTCCCGTTCTTCGTTGGCGCTTCTCACCATTTCTAGATGCATATCTCGCTCAACGGAAAAGAACGTACCCTTCGCGAGTTCTGTGCGTTGGCTCTCTCCGCAGGCTGGCGTGTTACGCGCATGACCCGTCCTGAAGGCTCGTTATTCGCATATCTTGTCTGCGAGCCAATTACGCTACCGGATGATGCTCAGGCAATCTACAACGCTGTGGTCTTGTCTTCCGAACTTTCCACGGTGGTCGCTGTCCTCTCTGATGAGCCCGTCCATCACTCTCACGTGGACCCATCTCGTTTTAAGCGGCTACCGGCACGGCCAGTGTCACTATTACCCTCCCCCATCCTTGAACGTTCGTCATCACGCTGCGGCACACCGACCTTTGGATCCCGCATACTGTTGCCAAAAGATGAAGAGCTTCACAGTCCAAGAACCAGAGGTGCCGGGGCAGCTAAGAAGTGGCTCAAATCCAAAGGGTTGGGGGTGCGTAGCGTCGTAATGCAGAAGGCGGAGAAACAGAGAGAAGAACAAAACTTGGCAAATGGTGCCTTAGCGCGAGATAACAACGATGGACAGAGCGGCGTCCCTGCCTCTGCGTCTCATATACGTGTATGGTGGAAGAAGTCTCCTCCGAACTCCACCAGTAATAGCAGCATCACGGTCCACGAATTGAATGGCGAAGTACCAGAACATCGTACCACCGGGCGAGGGCGGCGAGGGACCCTCAAATCGAGCGACAGCCCTTCCACGCCAAGTTCTCGTGTATCATCAGGTCATCAACATTGGCCGAGTACGGAGTCTGCCACCCTACCAATACCAGAAGTCAGTCCACCTGTACCCCGCGCTCGTCGACCGAGTGTCGCAAGTATTACCCGCAAACTATCGTTTGCCACGTTTGGTCGCAGACCGAGTAACGCGGACATCACCGAGCCTTTACCGACGCCGCCACCCAGCGCAACACTGACGGAACTTGCTCCCCCGCCAACCTTGCAAGGCGACACCGGGCGGAGTCTCAAGCATTTGCCTAGCTTGCCGACGCTCGGACGCAGCGAGGTCACTACCAGGACGATGGCGGGACAGCCAGCCATCCCCCGACGCCCGAGTCTCAGCTTCACGAGTCGCGCACCACCTCCGCCACCTATCCTAAAGTCCGCCCTTCCGCGTCGTCCCGACATCGCGGATTCGCCCAAGTCGAGCATCCTCAAATCTCGTACAAGTCCGTACACGAGCAAACAGAGTTCTCCAGACGCGGGACATTCAGCGGAGTCGACGTCGATCCGCCAACATCAACGCAGAGTGACACTGTCGAACTCGCCAGGCGCGTCGTCGAGCACTCAGGCGCAGAGTCCTGGCAGTGTGAGCGTTCCGCCCGATCCTGCGGGCGCTGAAGTGAAGCGTATCCCGAGCGTGCGGAAGTTGCCACGTCGTCTTAGCATCCCTATGTTGCGGCGCAAGCAAAGTCGGTCGGTCATTCAAGACGCAGAGAACGAGGGTTAGATGGGTTGCTGATGACCGCCAGGCCTTTTTGGTTCGTGATGGCACTGCTATGATATCATTTACATCCTGTACGATAGTTGTGACTTGTGGTAATCGTACCCAGCTTCGCATGAGTGCCAAGTGAGTGAGACTGAGACTGATCATAAATTTGGATACCTTTGCAAAGACTGCGGGGACTCTGTATGGTCTGCACAGTAACGTAAACTCTGGAAGAATGGAAGAAAAGGATCAAGGTGGTCCGTGTGATAGACCCAAGACGCCAGAGTACCACACACGCTTGATTTAATTCCAGAGAAAGACGGAGGATCTTTAAAAATGTCATCCGCTTGGCACACCTTGTGTCGCGAAGCAGTCTAGTCGACAGCTATTCATCGTCATCGACGGGTTGTATGACATTGAAAAATTCCTCCCAGCTCTCTACCAGCTGGACAAGGATGGAATGCGACTCTTCGTCAGTAGCTGCCCGCTCCATGTCATCAAAGATAGCTTGGCGGTGTTGTGTCGAGTTCCATGGATAAAATGGAAAAGAGCTGTATCGGCGGACTAGATGTCACCCGAGAGGTTGATAGCCACAGACGATCAAGGATTCCTTGATGGCATCCTCGTCGTCAAACTTGGTGTGCTTCGCCACCCGTTTCACAAATTGGAACCCAGCGCTGTCCAGCGAGTATTAGAGCTCGTTTCCGCGGGCGAGATGAAAACAGCGCGTTCACCAGTGATGAAATCGACATTGATAGTGGTGTAGAGACGTGAAAGGAGGTAAGAAGTAGATAAGTCTTGCAGGAACCGTGTTTCCAGACATTGTTCCGCTGCTTTGGAGTCGGTCAAGGTGCACAGGTGAATA
>JBBPQU010001052.1:0-11753 GCA_038092655.1 Boletus sensibilis
AGTAAGATGACTGGGAGAGCATGGTGGTGACGAGTGGAAATGAAAGAGAGAGAAAGGTGAAACATACACGAGGAAATAAATAATTCCATCTCTCACGAGTAGTTGCATGTATCGGTTAGGCTGCCACTGCTTCGTCGCTTTGTACATCTCAACTGACTGCTTCAGGGTTTGGATGACAGCGAGAACCAAAAGTGTAGCACCGAGAACGAATCGGGGGATTACATCATACATGTCAAGCAGGGATGGAACATTGCTCCATGACAAATTGCAAAAAGAGAAGTCAGCAACTTGGGAAATTGTGACTGGAGATAAAGGGCCACCTGCATGAGATTGTGTTGCACATGCAGTTTAGTTCGAGACATACCTGAGAGGTACATATTGGGATTGTCATAGATACCTGGCAAAACAAAGGAAACAATAACCTGTGGCACATAAATGATCAGGAGGACCCAAAGGATCCTTTTGGATTGATTCCACATTGCATAAACCCGCAGGATCATCACCACTGTAATTGAAACCACAGTTGTGGGAAATAGAATCAGGCAATGCAGTAACTCACAATCAGCAGCACTAAGGAATATTGGCAATGCCCACTGATCCACCACAAAGATTACAGTACCTTCAGAATATCCATGTCTCATACTGATATTGCAATGGAGGGCAGCAAATCAAAGTGCTTACACCTATGGAACCATCATTAACTTGAATGCAGATTGTAATCAGAATTTAGATGCATACATCTATCAGAAGATGGTAATTAATGATAGACAAGGCAGTGCAAAGCATAGAAACCCACTGTGACTGGGCCAGGGACAAATGTGCTACCACCTGCCAGTGTAAATGTATATGATCAGCTCTAACTAATCTGCAATTTAAATCTGAACATACCAAGGGAATTAAGGCTTGAGTACAAGTTCATTGTTAGCTGTGTAATTTGATATGCATCACAGCAATCATAGACCTACATTGCCCAAGAAAGACCAACATAGCGGACCTACAGAACTGTCACATGCAATGAAATATCCCCCGAGGCTTTGTACACACTAGAATAAACATTGTAGAGACCCATGTCCAGGGTCTGCACTGTGGGATCATCATAGACTCAGTGCTTGCTTGATATTCATTGCTTCCTTACCCAAACATAGTGTATCTGTAACCATTGTCAGCCAACAAATAAAGTGTTGGGAGAGATAACAGACCTCTCCTGGAAAGGTGAGAACTGCAGTGGTAGAATAAAAATGTTCAGTTCAGTTTGAGAATGATAGTGTGCACAGGAGTGTCTCACGATAATCATATATGACAGCAGTGACAACAATGACTGCGTGGGGCTATATGATTAGTCATTGACCGAGGTCACGGTGAACATACGGGATACATAGTCATTCATCTGGAGAACCTCCAAAGCAGACTGTAGGTCGGAGGACATGACAGATACGAGGGAAACCGCAATGTCCGACTGTTTAACAACAAGCACAGGTCGACAGTCGACTCGAAGAGAGGGAGGTTGGCATTTATTCAGCCTTAGGATCCGATGGTAGTTATATCTTCTGCCCGGCGTGTTAATTATCTGGTTACACTCATTCGGAACAAAGAACCATCCACGATCCATCAACTTACGGAAATTACGCCACACAGGACGAAGGCAGTCACGGAACTTGAAGGCAATGCGAGAGCGTCTTCGTTGGCGCGCAAAGAACAGCGTCGTTGTGTATACAGCACAGGACGTTTGCGGTGACAAGATTGAATTGGTTTGCATTTAGCCCAGATCGTGATCATATCACCTCCCGTGGCAAGTAAGAAGCTTTGAAGCCGTAACACCAGAGCAGTTCCACACTAAGGTCAATACCGCATATGTGCTCCTTCACGTCAGTACTTGGCCCGACGCACAAGTGGGTATATCTGGCAACCCGCTCCTGGCTGTCAATATGTATCCTATTCCAACCCATCGTTTAAACTGACCTCGACTTGAAGATCAAGGCGCTTTGCATCGTAGAATTCCTCTGAGGTGATACCCTCGTGTGATCCACGTCAACCTACCTGTAAATTTGGAGTGATGACCGAGTAGTCAAGAACTCTGTGATGACGAAAATCAGCAGTGCCTCCCCGCCAATATTTATTAAACTTGAAGGACTCACACTTATCTACGGCTGCCTCGTGTTAACGGGGGAGCTGCGGAAGTGATGCAGAGAACCACGGTTGGTTTTGCCAACGGTGATCTGAACCCGTGGTGATCAAGAAGCGTGTCACAGCGTTGAGTGTACCAACATTCTTTGGCAATTGAAGGAATGCCATAACCTGTGGATGCTGTGCGATGATTGTGCATCTCCGAGTAAAGCGGGCCGAGGGCCAGATAGATACTGGAACGATGAGGACATCGTGAGGTACATAGTCGAGTTTGACATGACCGCTTCGAGGGTCCGTTCCGACATCGGTCCGAGAAGGCCCAAGTCAGGTTGACAGATTATCGAGGCAATGGCCTTACGCCAAGACACGGCCACCGCAACGTCTGCTCTTCCGACTCGCAATGCCTCGAACCATCCCGCCTTATCTCTGACCTTGCCCGTACCTCCCCCAAATTCGCGCCGAAAACGGCCTCACTCTCCACGCCCTCTAGTGTGGGATGGAGTCTTCAGCGAGGTGTGAATACATGATCGGGTCTGAAGCCGAACACGTCTCAATGCGTCTCACTGATGAAGCCTAGGTTCAACCTCCACGAGGTTCGCAATCGCAGTTTATCACCCTCCTGTCTGTATTGCTCACTGTCTTCTCTCGATCTGATACATTGATGCCGTCACAGTAGTACTCGGCTACCCAGGCCAAGTCCGGTCGACGCCACAGGCGCTTTGCTAAATTCAGTCGAAGGTGGTGAGAATGAGGTAGTACAAGAAGAGACGAGGAGAATGTATTCGCACGGTTGTAAACACCCGCAAACGAGGTGGGATAACGGAATCACTGCCAGGTTCTCCAACGGCATGGAACACGAGGCATGGAGTGTCAGAGATAACAGACCAATGAAGCGATGAACAGCGGCATTGGATGGTTCCGGGATATGCTCACCTGCCACTTACAGGTTCGCAGCATCATCGATGCATCCTTCAGTTCTGTGCAGTACCTGAAAATTCCATCGAACCAAAAGGTGAGACCAAACGCGCCCCGTGACGAATAGAAGAGAAACTGCGTTGTTACGACGTGAACGTTCTTTTTTCTTTAGAACAGCTAGATTAATTGTACGTACACTGTTCAGCTTCGAACACGAGGCATATATGCAGAAGTCTTACAATGGACATTTCGGTCATGTCCCGAAACACCATAGTCCTCCACCATGGAAGATGACGATAGACCAAGGGGGCGAGTGTTGGTGCGATGCAATGTATAAATTGCAGGTAATACGAAAAAAATGGTATCTGCCCTTGCGCATACAGTCGCATGTCATGATGGGATGAGAAGGCCACGGTGGAAACGACGTTGAAAACCAATGTGCGCAAGAACAAGGAAGAGCCAGGGAATTGGTGTGGGCAACAAGACCTAGTCAGGCGTCTGCTTCAATCCAATCTACCCCCCCTGCCACAATTGTCGGTGTCCGCAACTCAGACTCCTAGGGCCCGATCAACCTCGACACTAGTGCAATCGATCTGAGTCGACGACATGAAATGCGGTGGTGAATTCGCCAATATGCGCACCGACCTCGAAAGATGTACCTCCTGCAGCCCTCCCGGCTGAGGGATCCCTGGCGGATAGACGAACAACAGCCGAGCGACGCCAGCGGGGCTAAGACCTATGCTTGGCAGGAATGGCTATCTGGTGAAGAGGACCCTTAATCAGAGGGTGAGCGAGATCCCAATTAACCATTCACACTTGCACAGGTCGCGTAAATAGCAAATTCGCACTGGTTGTGAAAGGACCCATCATCGAAAGCCCCACAAACAAATCTATCGGTGTCGCTCGATCACCTCTTGTTGTTGGAGATCAGTCAACTGTACCGTCAAGTCGCCGACTCGCCTCAGATGTACATGCTCAAGACGCCCGAGGAGGAAGATAGGTGATGGCGTTCGGGACGTCCACTTCCCGCCCAAAAGGAGGACGGCTAAAGGTGGAGGTGTTGTCTGAGCAGGAAGGTAGGGCAACGAAGACTGTGTTCGAATGAATGTTCGCGAAGCGGGGAAAGCATCAGGAGCGCTCACCGTCCATCGCCGATACTTGCGTCGTTGCCCTCGGGGTCAGCATGTTAGCGGGCGAAGCACCCAGAGGGGCCTTGAGCCGTTCCGTGTTGGCACCACAAAGGACCCTTGGAAGGACTAGTATAACTTGGCAACGTCGTTCGCCCTGTACTCGCAGCCAAAATTCTTACAAGCCGCCATGGCGAAGCGCAACAAGGAGACTGCAGAAATCCGCTCGAAATTCTGGTCCGTACGGGGGGAACCAGGAGAAGTTGAGTTCGATTGAGTTTGAATTGCTTTTCCTCCTCTAATCAGCATGTCAGCACCGTCCTTTCGTCGTCAACTTGGCCGCCTGTCCGAATCACTAGAATGAGATGCGATGTCGGTGCTTCAGTTGTCAATTTTTACCTGCGGGACGAGATATCCAAAACTACCTTGGGGTTCAGCCTGTCCCAGGGCACAGAACGGCACTTCATACGAGCCGCTAGCTCTGTTTTTGTGTTCGACGACGGACGCGAGTTTCAGGCATTTGCATTCGTCATGCATGCTTTGTGAGTCGGAGTGAGGTGGTGCTTGTTTAATCGCAGGTGCAGGCGAGTGTGTTTTTTTTGGTACCGCTCCAGCTTCGGTGTGTCTGCTCTCGTTTCCTTTCTTCCGCGTGATTGTCCCTGATGATGGATGTGGGATGTCTGGGCCTGTCACACTCCAGCTCAACCGGGTATCCTATCGGGTAAGCCGGATACTAAATGGTGCTTGTCTACTGACGCCAAAAAGGTGATTCTTCACCCCGACGAGGGGCATCTCTGGGCGGCCCTTGTTCACGCTTGCGGGAAGGTGAGCTAGGGAGACTCACTCATTTGAGCCTTTGTGCATGTCCATTCTGAAGCGCTGCGTTCTTCCTAGCCACGCGATCTGTCTGATATACCACTGGTCGACGGGAATGTATATTGATGGTCGAATGCCAAGGCAGGTTCTTCCCTTGTAGTAACATTGTGATTTTGACCCACTCACGCACGTTGGAAGTGACATCGATCATCATGTCTTCATTGAATGCGACGCCCGATTCTGTTCTATTCAGTACCACTTACGCAAACGTCTGCGTGCACACCAAGACCACATATATAGTCTCGACTCCAGCGCGATAATCTATGCAGGTGCGTATGATTTGGAAGCGGCGTTGACACTAATCCTCTATCTATAGACAAGAGCACTTGTGTACTGCCGTTTGTGCTGCCGCGGGTATATGCGAGATCGAAACAGCAACCGCATTCCATTGAGACGACGTTTACGGATAGCAACGAAACATTCCAGTACACCGGATTATGTCTGTGCGGTCCCCCTATATTCCACACCAATCCTTCTTTCAGGATTCTCAGGGTTCGTTTGAGGTCTTGTACAACATACCACCGTGACCTAATTACGACCTGTCGTTGCAGTTGCGAAACGCTTGAAATGCATCAAACCAATGCCACCAGGCGCCAAAAAGCACTAGGGTGTCGACGAAAACCAGCCTACCCAGTTGAGTGCGGTCCGCGGGACATATTAACGCTGCCACCATTCGGGAGCAGGCCTTACCTTACCTGAGGAGTAGGAAGATACCCACTCTTCCACATCCCCGACCAGTGCTTCTTCATCTGTGTTACGGTCCGGCTTAGTTTGCGAGCCAACGTGACGCCGGCGCTCCGAGTTTTGGATGTTACTGAAATGTTGCAACTTGTCTGGGTTCATTGTGATCCTGCGTCCAAGGCTAGCCTTGCCGACAGCACTACGAATGAACGAGACACGGCTCGAACGCATTGATTCATGGATTGATGATGCGCATGATCGGAACATGGCCACCCTCATGTACTCTAGCTCCTGCCTCTGGCCCTCCGCGACCTTGTGGTCGTAACGTTCACCATTTGCTCCGGGGTGATGGTAGCATTTGCTTGCAGCGTATATATACACTGTACTAGTGGTAACCTCGAGGAATGTGAACAACATGCTGGTTTCTACAACCGCCATGTGGAATTCCTGAAAATGTTTGCAGCACAGAACCAAATCGCACCTGCAGAGGACAAGCTCCGTCAAGACGATTTCTACATGGCACTGCGTTGCAAGATACATGGAGCTCAAAAGACAAGACATGCATAGGTAAATTAGATATCCGCGTCGACATTCAAAGTACCACCAACCTCTACCATCCATCTATGGCTGAGCACTAGTGCTCATACCGAACTCGTTCAAACCTGACGGCTATTATCTCCCAACGGTTCAAGTCGAATCGCCTCCGATTCGTCCGCGTCCCCCTCCACGATCTGACCCTCCCCCGGGGCGGCGTCCGTGAATGCAATTGCAGACACAGCCGCATTTTCAATGGCAGTCACGGTGGGTTGCGACAACACACCGAATCCGGTGTCAATTCCCTGCCAGCGTCCACGGAGGACACGGTCATCTAGCTCTCGCACGCTGATAATGAACCGAGGCATCATGGGGCATATGGTGGTATAATAAAATGTGTCCAGGAAGAATATCAAAGTGCTGTTTGTGATAGTAGCAAGCCCACTTTGGAGCAAACTAGAGATATTGAAAAGCATGTACCTAGAAGTTCATGGGAAAACATCGGAGTGGTTAGTTTTTGTGAGTATTCGAGAGTAAGTGACGAGTGGAAATGAAAGAGAGGGGGAAAGTGAAACACACACGAGGAAATAAACAATTCCATCTCTCACGAGTTGTCGGATGTACTGGTTAGGCTGCCACTGCTTGGTCACTTTGTACATCTCAACTGACTGCTTCACAGTCTGGACGACAGTGAGAACCAAAAGTGTAGCACCAAGAACAAATCGCGGGACTTCAACATATATGGCAAGCAGGGATGGAGCATTGTTCCATGAGTCACTGCAAACAGAGAAATCCAGAACTTGGTCAATTGTGACTGGAGATCAGATGAGGGTGGCAGGAGATGAAGGGGCACCTGTGTGAGATTGCAGTGACACATGCAATTTAGTTCAAGACATACCTGAGAGGTAAGTATTGGGATTGTCATAGATACCTACAAAAACAAAGGAAACAATAACCTGTGGCACATAAATGAAAAGAAGGATCCAAAGGATCCTTTTGGATTGATTCCACATTGCATAAACCTGCAGGATCATCACCACTGTAATTGAATTCACAGTCAGGGGAAATGGAATAAGGGGGTGCAGTAACTTACAATCAGCAGCATTAATGAATATTGGGAACATCCACTGATACACCACAAAGATTACAGTACCTTTGGGATAGCCATGTCTCATGCTGATATTGTGAAGGGCAGCAAATTGAAGTGCTTACACCTATGGAACCAGTATCAATACAGTTTGTAATCTGAATTCAGATGCATGCATACATCTATCAGAAGATGATCATTAATGACAGACATGGTGAAAGGCAGAAAAAAACTGACTGTCATTGGGCCAGGGACAAATATGGTACCATCTGTGAATGTATCTGATCAGCTTGACTAACCCTGGATTGAAGTCCGAACATACTAAGGCTAAGAAGGCTTGTGCATGAACTCATTGTTAGCTGTGTAATTTCGATGATGCATCATAGACCTACATGGCCCAACAAAGACCGACATAGCGTACCTACAGAACAGTCAATTTGGAACACATGTGATGAAGCATCCCCAGAGGCTTTGTAGTATGTACATACTAGAACAAACATTGTAGAGATCCAGGTCCAGGGTCTGCACTGTCGAACTGTCAGGACTCTTTTTGCTTGATAATTGTTGCTTCCTTACCCAAACATAGTGTATCTGTAAACATTGTCAGCCAACAAATAAGGTGTTGGAAGCGAGATGACATACCTCTCCCACAAAGGTGAGGACTGCAGTGGTAGAATAAAAATGTTCAGTTCAGCTTGACAATGATAGCATACACAGGAGTGTTCACGATAATCATATATGACAGCAGTGATAACAATGACTGTGTTGGGCTATATAATTAGTCGTTGACCGAAGGCATGATGAACATACGGGATAGATAGTCATTTATCCGGAGACTCTCCAAAGCAGACTGTAAGTCAGAGGACATGACAGATACGAGAGAAACAGTAACAACAAGCAAAGATCGACAAGTCGACTCGAAGAGAGGGGGGTTGTGTGCAGTTCGGCCTTGGGGTCTGCTGGTAGTTATATGTTCTCCCCGGCGTATTAACTATTTGCTTCAAGACTCATTCGGAACAAAGAACGATCCACGATCCACCAACGTACGGCAATTACGCCACACAGGACGAAGGCAGTCACGGCAGGCAATGCGAAAGCATCTTCGTTGGCGCACCAAGAACAAAGTGGTGACAAGATTGAATCGTGGTTTGCATTTAGCCTAGATCGTGATCATATCACATCCCGTGGCAAGTAAGAAGCCTTGAAGCCATAACACCAGAGCAGTTCCACACTAAGGTCAACACTGCACATCTACCATGTGCTCCTTCACGTCCGTACTTGGCCTGAGGCACAGGCGGGAGCACACTATATCTTGGCAAACCGCTCCTGGCCGTCAATATGTATCCAATTACAACCCATCGTTTAAGCTGACCTCAACTTAAAGATCAAGGCGCTTTTCATCGTAGAATTCCTCTGAGGTGATACCCTCGTGTGGTTCACGCCAACCTACCCGTAAATCTGGAGTGATGACCGAGTAGTCAAGAACCCAGTGATGACGAGAATCAGCAGTGCCTCCCCCAATATTTACTAAAGAACTCACACTTATCTACGGCCGCCTCAGATTAGTGGGGGATGCGGAAATAATGCGGAGAACCACGAGTCATGGGGTGTCAGAGATAAGAGACCAGTGAAGCAATGAAAAGCGGCATTGGATGCTTCCGGGATACGCTCACCACTTACAGGTTCGCAGCATCATCGATGCATCCTTCAGCTCTGTGCAGTCCCTGAAAATTTCATCGAACCAAAAGGTGAGATCAAACGCGCCCCGTGACGAATAGAAGAGACACTGCGTTGTTTACGATGTGAACGTTCTTTTTTCTTTAGAACAGCTAGATTAATTGTACGTACACCGTTCAGTTCCGAACACGAGGCATATATGCAGAAGTCTTACAATGGGCGTTTCGGTCACGTCCCGAAACACCATAGTCCTCCATCATGGAAGATGACGATAGACCAAGGGGGCGAGTGTTGATACGGAAAAAAAGGTATCTGCGCTTGCGCATACAGTAGCATGTCACGATGGGATGAGAAAACCACGGTCGAAACGACGCCGAAAACCAATGTGCGCAAGAACAAGGAAGAGCCAGGGAATTGGTGGGGGCAACAAGGCCTAGTCAGGTGTCTGCTTCAATCCAATCTACCCCCATCCCCTTGACCCAATTGTCGGTGTCCGCAACTCAGACTCCTGGGGCTCGAACAACCTCGACACTAGCGCAATCGACCTCAGTTGACGACATGAAATGCGGCGGTGAATTCGCCAATATGCACACCGACCTCGAAAGTTGTGCCTCTAGCAGCCATCCCGGCTGAGGGATCCCTGGCGAATAGACGAACAACAACCGAGCGACGCAAGCGGGGCCAAGACTTATGCTTGGCAGGCATGGGTATCTGTCGAAGAGGACCCTTATCAGAGGGTGAGCAAGATCCCAATCAACCATTCACACTTGCACAGGTCGCGTAAATAGCAAATTCGCACTAGTTGTGAAAAGAGTGCCCCCATCATCGAAAGCCCCACAAAAGAATCTATCGGTGTCGCGCGGTGAACTCTTGTTCTTGGATATCAGTTGACTATACCGTCAAGTCGCCGACTCGCCTCAGATGTACATAGATGTACAAGACGCCCGAGGAGGATAGGTGTGGTGATGGCGTTCGGGACGTCTACTTCCCGCACAAAAGGAGGACGGCTAGAGGTGAAGGTGGTGCAACGAAGACTGTGTTCGAATGAATGTTCGCGGAGCGGGGAAAGCATCAGGCGCGCTCACCGTCCATCGCCGATGCTTTCGTCGATGCCCTCAAGGTCAGCATGTTGTGAGTGTGGCGATACGTCGGGTGAAACATGCAGAGGGGCCACGAGCCGTTGGGATGTCATCCGTGTTGGATGTGGGTACACCAAAGCATCGAAGGACCCTTGGGAGGACTAGTACAACGTGGCAACGTCGTTCTCCGGCAAGAATCTTCCAATCCGCCATAGCAAAGCGCAACAAAGAGACTGCAGAAATCCCTCGAATGGTCCTAGAACCCGCATGTTGAGTTCGACGGAGTTTGAACTGCTTTTCATTGATCACAAACACCGTCGTCCCTTCGGCGCAGATCAGAACTTGTTCCTTCGACGTCTTCTGACGGAAATACTGGCCCCCCTACTACCCATCCCAACGTGGATCCAAGCCAGCGTAACATTCCGACTATCTACTCTCCCCACCCTGACCACCCTGACAATGGGGGGATGAGGGTACCTCGATGGCCTGGCGGGTATGAGTGGTGCCATTGAGCGCAGTCGCGGGAATCCCTCAACCACGAAAGAATTGGCCAGGAATTTTTGTTGGCGTAGGAGGAGAAGAACTGTAGATGCGTTGTGTCGCGGGACAAGGTACGGACTCGCGGTTGTGCTGTTGGTGATATCTCACTCTCACACCATGCATGCTTTGTGAGTCAGAGCGAGGAGGTAGTCTTTGTCTAATCGCAGGCGCAGGTGAGAGTGTTTTCTTTGGTACCGCTCCAGTTTTGGTGCGTATCCTCTTGTTTCCTTTCTTCCGCGCGAGTGTCGCTGATGATGGATGAACGGACATGTCTAGGCCTGTCACACTGCAGATGAACCGGGTGCCGTATGGGGTGAGCCCGACACTACATGGCGCTTGTCTGCCTGATGCACAAGCACAGGGGAGTAACCGGCGTTCTTCTGCACAACATGGGGTACAGGCTCAGGGGGGAATACGACTGTACATAACTGTCTCATCGACTGTCACGTCGAATTCTAGATCAATTTCCTGGTCTTTCCCGGGGTTCTGCGCGAAATGATCTTGCCAAGTCTCCGGAGCGCATGGACGCTCGTGTTCATGGATGCGCCGCATTTTACGGGAAGATCCTCGCCTTCCAGAGAGCTCCTAAGAAACTGACCGGGGATATTCTCAAGTCCGTTACGGTCTCGGCGGCTTCGTTTGCCGTCTTTGCTGAGCTGTATGGAGGTGGAATGCACCCGAACTCGACCCTGGGGCGTACATGGGACGTCTCACATACCAGCATTTATGCGGAAAACCATGCAAGTTCTTTGGAAGGAAAGAATGTCTGGATGTGTGCGCAGAGGTATAGTTTCGCTCGAGGGACCGACTTGACTGAGGCCAAAAGGTGATTGATGAGCATCTCTACGCGACTCTTGTTCACGCTTGGGGGAAGGTGAGGAAGGCTCACTCCTTTGAGCCTTTGTGCACGTCCATTCTGAAGCACTGCGCTCTTTCTACTCTCCGACATACCACTTACGTGAGTGTAGATTCATGTCCTGGTATGGCCGAATCTAAGGTGGTTTCTTCTCTTGCAGTAATCCTTTGATTTCGGCGCACTCACGCACGTTCGAAGCGACGTCGACCACGTCTTCCATCAATGCGATGCTCGATTCTGTTCTATTCAGTGCCACT
>JBBPQU010001053.1:0-11745 GCA_038092655.1 Boletus sensibilis
CGCCAAACGCCGCCGCCGCGCCCCCTCCCCCTCCCAATGGATCCCCCAGTCCCTCGTCGACTTCAACATCACCCCCGCGGAATACACCAAAGCCACGTCCGTCCCCCTCCCGCCCGTGACGGCGTACAAAGAACCCTCGTCGGAGGAATGGATCGAGGAACGCAACTCGTGGGACGAGAACGTGGGTTTGTTGCCGTACCATCCTTGTGGATGGAAGGGCACGTTGCCAGGACCGGCCATCGGACTGGGCGGAAAGGACGTGATGAACCTCGGTCTCGTCAACGGGGGAACGTACGTCATGGGCAGACTCGTCATGGTCTGAGTCCTTCTTCTTTCTTGCGCGTTTTTTTTTTCTCTTCTTGCACACGTTCAGGCTTCGTGGAACAAGGGATTCTTTTTTGTCTACTTTTTTTTTTTTGGGTTTACCCCCTCGCTACGTTCAGTCCGATCCGCCGGGTCTCCTTGGTTATCGTCGAAACGAAAAAAAAAAGTCGTTGTTACTATGCTTCCCTTGTAATTTATGTCATCGCATCACCGCTCGTACACATTCATCTCATGCACACACACGCACACAACAAACGGTCATCAGACTCTTTTTTTTTTTCTATACCATGGTCTAGGACATTCTCAACTCTTTTTCTTCTTTCACATGGGACACTTTTTTTTCTAAAAACTACATGGTGATCGTGACTTGCATGCACGAACTGGAATTTATCATGCATGGTGTCTCCTCCGCTAGTTGGGACTCTCATTCGAATCCGCGGGTCGAACCAGCCTGTCGCGACAACGCCCTCTAGCACAACGCGTGTTAGCAAGATTGAACACTTGGTTTAAACGTTTGAACAAGACGGAATCCAGGCCGCTCTAGAACAGTTCTAGAGCGGGCGCTCTGGAGTGCTCCAGATTCCGTCTTGTCCAACGTTTAGACCAATGTGAAATCTTGGTAACCGCGTCGTGTCCTCGACGAAATCCGACTCCCAGAAAAAAAGAACAACAACAATGGTATACATTATATCTCACAACGCGTGACAACAGTCCAAAAAAAACCGACCCCTACGAGCTCCCCATCCCTTTCCCCCAACCTCACTTGAGCTTATTGAACAACGTGCTTCCTGCTACAAAAAACGCTCATAAAGAAAGAACGAAAAAAAAGAAAAACTACCCACTGTTCGTCAACGTCTTGACCGTCTTCTCCAACTGCTTTCTCGTCTGTCTCCCCGCAATCCCTTCGACCGTCTGCAACGCCGACGCAATGCTGCCCGGTATGCCGCCTCTTCCGCTGCCGCTTCCGCCAACGCCGACGACGACGGGGCCGCTGGAGTAGGGCGTGCTCGCACCAGTACCAGTACCAGGTACATAGGATGAATAGTACGACGAATCTAGTTTTCGACGTCACACCCACACATAGAGTCAAAGGAAAAGACAGACGTACGTGGTGCATACCCATGTCCCTGCTGCTGTGGGTGCGGGTATGAAGACGCCCCCTGTCCATACCCATACCCATACCCCGCCGCATCGTACCCCGCCTGGTGCTCCTGGCCCGCATAATGCCCCGCATGCCCCGACCCCACCGATCCAGTGTGAGAAAGACCACCATGTCCGACCGGATTCGAGTGTACGGACGTATACGATCCATGTCTCACAGGCCCGTGCCCACCACCACTCTCGGAATGCGCGTGATACAACCCCGCACCTCCATCAGGGAAAGCGAGCGCGTGCGACGAACCGACAGGCGACAAACTATGCGCGTGCGCGAGTCCGTGGCCATGGCCGTGTACCTCTGGACCAGGACTATGACTATGACTATGACCATGGCCATGACTGTGACTGTGAGCCGGCGCATGGTGCACAATATGCACCTGCGAAGGATGTCGCACAGGCGACCGTCCCTTTTTCCGCGACCCCGAGGACGAACGCGATCGGGAATGTCTCTTCTTGTGCTTGTGCTTGTTTTTGCGCGACCGTGACCGTGACCGCGACCTGGACCGCGACCTGGACCTGGACCTTCCCCGCCCGTACTCGACCGGGTGGTGACCCATCGCAGAAGGAAACGCCATACCAGGATTAGGACTCGGAATAGGGTGGGCAGCGTGTCCGAAAGAGGGAACGTGTCCCGGGTACGCAGCATGGTGCACTGCAACGCTCGGCTCTGGTGAATGTGCATGCCCGTGCCCGTGCCCATGAGTGTGCTGCCGACCAATCTCATACGCTGCATGCGTGAGCGAACCAGTACGAGGAGGCACTCGCGGCGGGGATCCTGGACGTAACTGGAGAGGCGGGGACATGGCGAACTCTGTGGAGGGGTGGTACGGCCGCATCGATGGTGAAGGTGACGGACGGGACGACATGTCTACGGGGGGTGGAAGGGCCGGCGGAGTATGTCTCGACGCGGCGCTCGCGCTTCCAGCAGACAACGTATAAGCCGCGGCTGCCGCTGCCAACGGGACCGCCGCAGTGCGCGCAGCAGCCGACAACGAAGAATGGTGACCCGGAGAAGGGCGCGTGTCCTGGGAAACCGGCGGTCTCCCAGTCCGTCCGACCCCACTCGACGGTACTCCTGCCACCAGCGCGTGTGTCTGCTGCTGCGACCGCTGCTCCCGAGGTCCCCGTTGCGCCGGCGTGTCCTCCAAACTGTACGGCGGGGGTGCATCGTTCAGTGGATTGACATTGCCCCCCGAGACCTCCCATTCTCTAAACGCACGCGTTACCTCGTCGACGTCGACCTGTTTTTTGTGGTCCCTGTCGTCGTCCACGCCCTCGCGATGCGGCCTCGTGCTCCAATAGTCTTGCAACTCTTTATAGGGAAACGCGTCGAGCAGGGTGCGTTCGCCGTGGAACGCTTCGGCTGCAAACCCAACGATGCGCATGTACCAATCAGAGGGGAGATCGTGTCCGTCGACGTCGAGCGCTAAGAATCGGAACGAGGGGTGAACGGGCAGCTGAGATGAATAGGACACGACAGGCATGAACGCGGTGCCTTCGTCGTATCTGAGAGCGTGTCGTATGAGATATCGTATTAGGTCAATGACGAAGGGAGAAAAACGCACTCGTCCCACATCGCCCCGTAGATCGTACGTACGCCCGCACGGCGCGCATTGTAGATCTGTCGCCACAAAAATTGACCGCCCTTCCGCGGTATATCGTTCATACCCCATTTCCCTTCCGAAAGGTTGAATCCCTAGAGTACGCAGTGTTCATCAACACGGAAAGAATCGTGAAAAAAAAAGAGGGAATAAAGAACTAACGCTCCCCCCTGGTAACACGACGGGGATATAATCTATCTTTCGCCCGCCTTCTTCTTCAAGCTTCCTCAGGTACTCGGCATCCGCTTTGACGCGTTCTTCGCCCCAGCGGTCGGCCTCTTCTTCATTTCCGTATCGCCCGACTGTCCACGGACTAATGGCGTCAAAGCATTCTGTCCATACCTGTAAAAACCCTGGATGCCGATCCGCATCTGACGTCGAGGTTCGCCAATGTCCTGGGGTACCCGCTACGATATACACCCCGCCAGGGGTAGACAAACGGAAAAACTCGGTGATCGCGCGTACGAGTTCGGGCGTGTGATTACGTCCGTTGAAACCAAAACCTGAAACACGTGTCAGTTGGATACCAATGACACGTGCAGCCCTGTACGGCTCAAAGACACACCCCACAGTACGACGACGGGTCTACCTTTCTCACGTAGGTAATTTGGACTGTCGAGGAGGTGCTGGTCGTGAAGGAGATGCGTCCAGTCTTGCTCTAGAATGTTCTGAATCTTGTCTGGCGATACACCCGACACGTCGTACCTAGCCCACACGACGACAGGGATCAACACGGATGTGGTGGCAAATGAAACAGAAAAAAAAAATCCAAAGACGTACATGATCGCAAAGACACGACCCTCAGCTTCCGCAGCTTCTCGCACTCTATCCCCGATTTCATCCCTCAAGTTGCGAATGCCATGATTCCCCGCTTTGATCTCACACTGACCCGCGAACCGCTGTAAAAACGCACCATCCACGCCATGCAGGGCCATCCAATGAAAATGCCGCTGCACAGTCTTGGGGTGGCGGGAAGAAAAGAGATGGACGGGGTCGCCAGAGGGCAGTGTGAGACCGGGTGCGGGGTAGAGTTCGGAGGCGTCGTAATCGGAGGTGTCTGGCCAGATATCGGTGTTGGGACGGCCCCCACCGGGGATGGGGGAGTTGAACCAGTGGAGCCAGCCGTGGTGACCTGCCCAACCGGCATGTGAGCAATGAGAGATGAATGAGAGCGTTCATGGGTAGATGGAAAGGAGCGCACCTGGACCGATGGGCTCGCCGTCCCCGGCACATGTAAACCTGTGGGGAGGACCGTGTTAGTGATGGGTGCTTGTGCGTGGTCTGACGCTGCATCTGAGATGCCAGGACACTCACCAACCCTGATAGCCAACGAGCACCTTGTCCTGGATGGTCTTTGGATTGGCGCTGCGCAACCCATCGAGAGCATGTTAGCGTCGTGCTCGAGATGAAACGCCACGACCAAGTCCAAGCGTACCGTCTCAGCGTACCTCCCTCCTGAAACTCGCCTCTCGCCATGTATCAATAATGTGTGGTTCTGGGTATTGGTATAGTATAAGAAATGTAAAATCTTCTGGCTGCGGTGCGCAGTGATGATTGAGGATCGGAAACAAGGGGTGCTGTGTATAACCTCCCACGAGTAAGCGCTGTGATCCGAGTCTTTATGGACGACGTCCTCGTCGAACGTGCCCAATTCATCGTCGACAAGCTCAGCGTGTAAGTGTCACGGATCGTCTACAAAAGCCTCTGCCTGACACCCTCCAGCGTCCCCACCACATCGCGTCTCCTGATCGCCATCGCAGGCGTCCCCGCATCCGGGAAAACCTCCTTCGCCATCCGTCTCGTCCAACGAGTCAACGCCCTCCTTCAAGCCCACCCATCCCCATCCCAGTCCACGCCCCGAGCGATCCTCGTCGGCGTCGACGGCTGGCACCTCACCCGCGCCCAACTCGACGTCATGGACGATCCGAAACGCGCACACGACCGTCGCGGGATCCACTGGACGTTCGACGCGCCAGCCTACGTCGATTTCGTCGCTCGCTTGCGGTACCCAATCCCAACCCCTCCTGCGACCAATCATGTGCGTGTCAACGATCTACCGTCCGATCGTGATCCCGCGGTCGTCTACGCCCCCTCCTTTGATCACGCGCTCAAAGACCCAACGCCCGACGCAGTCGTCATCAAACCCTCCCACCGCATTATCGTCATCGAAGGCTTATATACCATGCTCGACATCGACCCCTGGCGTCAAGCGGCTGCCCAGATGGACGAACGATGGTGGGTCGAGATCGATCCCGCGCGGGCAAAGACGCGCTTGGTCAAACGGCATGTACAGACGGGCGTCGCAAAGGATATGGACGAGGCTGTTTGGCGCGCGGAGAATAATGACGAGGACAGTGAGTCTCTGTTCACTGTGTAGCTTTGATGTTGCTCATGTGAGGATGGGACAGATGGGAAGTTTATATCCAGGAATTCGTTCGACGTGACATATACCATCCAGAGTATCGACGACCCTGCATATTCTACCTGAGCCATTTGAACATCGTTGTACAAAACTTGCAAATCTAACCTACAAACGGACGCAGAAAGTACAGTCAACTTTCTCATACCGTATGTGGTAGTAGTGTATATATCTCATAATGTATGAACTTCGAGTGGCTCCGGTCGCGGGATGCGGGAGAAATAGCAATATACAATCAATTGTATAACGTATAGGTTGGACGAGTTAAATATACACTATGAGATTGCATTTTTGCGGGGCTGAGGCTTAGTCGGAACTGTACCCAGGCCCGGAGAATGGAGGCCCTGGACAACTCAGCCATATAGAATGGAAAATTTCTACTCCTCCACCTTCATGGCGATCATTCCGAAGCGTCAACCCCATCTGAAGCCTGCTCTGTACAAACGGAAGCCCAAGGAAGCAGGTTCGAAGGGGCCAGGTCCAAATCCCACCAGCAGTGCGAAATCTCCAAGTCTGGAGAAAAAGCAACGTCGAAATCCTACCACATATGACTGGCTAACAATTTTTGCTTACATCGACGAGCACCCAGATGAAACACAAACTGATGTGGTCAACTTCTTCTGGACTCGAGCTGAGGCGGTTCGAAACGGAGATGTTATTGAGGTAGATTTGGACAATGAAGATGGTCGTGGTGACGACGAGATGGCGGTGATGCTGACGTCCGAGCTGATTGTGCTGGCCGAGAAGCTTGAGGCCGGATATATGTCGCGAGTAGGTGTGGATTCTTCACCTGACTTTCTTCACCATCTTCGTGCATTTCGGGGCGAGCTTCGTCATGACCAGATGAAAAACGCGAAACAGTTGACGTTGGCCAGTCATGGTTTTGTCAAAGATAGTTGATTAGTACACAGTCAACCCTTTCCTAATTAGATTTGACTCCTATCTGTCGTGGGAACTTTTTACTACTGTATATATCTCAAAGTGTATTGGGATCGAGTGGCTCCCACCAGTATACATTATGAGAAAGTCAACTGTATTGTGCTTCACGCTGCCAAAATCAGCCGATGATCAATGGCATGCTGATGGAATGAAAGGACACTAGTCCACTTGTCGTATAGCGTCGGCACCTTTCGCTTCGCCATGACCTATTGCTACTTTCGATGATCGGTCGCAAAAAGCAAAGTGTCACACCCCTGGACCGTCAACGCGTCACAGGTTGCTAGATTCAAGTCCCGTTCCACATCATGGAACTACTACGGAAGTTGACATACGAGTATCGTAAAGGCGTAAAGATACTCCTAACTTCGGAATCGTGTACTCGGTGCACAGCAACATTTGTTCAGCTCAGCTTATTGAACTCGACGTAGCGTCTCGTGTTTGCTCCCACATGTGTCCCGCTGCGTCACATATGGAAGGTCCGAAACCAAAAATTGGGTACTGCACGCGTTATTGTGGATGGAGGCATATGCTACAGCAAAAGTAGAGCGTGATACAAATGACGAGTCCTCTCAGTCCTAGTTGCACCCGAAAACGTACAAGAAAAATTTGTCCCCATGCGACGTCTTTAATCTGTTTGTTAGGGAGCTTTGTCCATACAGGGGTGGCCCCACTGTGACAAGTTCAAGATCATTTAGTTCACTGTTTCGTATGAAACTAGGACGATCATAAGTCCATGTTTTCAGATCCATAAGGTGCGTTACCTGGAGAATGTCTTTTTAAAATATTCACATGGTCATGGATCTAGACTGCATCGGCCTGCGGATACGGTTCCAGTTCTGCTGTTGTGGAGTCCCTGCATCGACCAAGTACCATAACCTGACCAAGATGATCAAGCCTTGGACTCGCGTCAATCATCAATAGCAACGAGCACGAAGTAATTCTACCTTTTCCATAAAATTTTCGCACCTTTTCGTAGACACCAAGGTTCGCCGTGTCCAAGGAACCCATCGTAATAAGGCTATGGAACAACCCCTCTGTGATGACCACGATACCCGCGCAGAATACGGTGATGAGGTATGTCCACATGGTGTACTTTGTGACTTGACATGGGAAGATAGGAGGTAACCTACTTAACACGCTAATTCGGCCAGGACTGTGTGGTACCTACCGAAGCAAGCATGATATAGTGAGACCACCCAGTGGAACACCCAGATGCAGCACTGCGCGAGACATCCTAGGGGATGGTACAACGGAGAGGACTGCTCAGCCAGACGGATATACCACCTCGCCGAGAGGTACGCCAACCACCACGGAGCGAGGCCAAGGAAAAAATGCTGAATCGGGTGGGCCGCGAAAAGCTCTGGGTAAAACGAGAGGACAGAAAGGAGGAGGGGGACATATGTCAAGGACACAAGAAGTGCGGTCGATGCAAGGCCGTTTTGTGTTTGCGGGTTCATTTTCGATGGTTCATCTGAGACTCTGCGGTTTAGGGGTAAGAGTATTTCACTTTTCGACGCTAGCGTCATGCACCGCCACCAAATATGCAATGACGTTGCTAAAGTAGCGTGTAGTGTAGCTTCAACGTTGAGCTTGAGCTTGGCTTGAGCAGCTGCAGAACTAACCACCAGCAAGAGCCATCCAAGTGTCTGTACGCGGTGGATGTGATAGATAGACCAAACCGCGAGATTACACAAAGCCACCACTAACATAGACTTCTTGAATCAGTGGAACAAGAAACAACTATCGTCCTTCGACTCTTTGGCCTGCTTACGGGAGACTATGGATCGACAGAGAACGGGGCAACTGTTGTTTCAGACAATGTCCAGTCTGTCAGAAACGAAGGAGGGCTGCGGCGTGAACATGACTGCAAGCAGCTGAAGGAGGGTGGCACCACTTGACACGGTCTTCGATGTCATAGACGATACGAGCGTTCTGAATCTGAGACAGAGTAGACCATAGAAGATTCATGTCAAAAAGTCGTCGGAATCAATGTTCTTGAGCCCGTGAGGCTTGCAGCAGTCGACGTACCCATTGAATCCATGGTTGACATGACTGCGCAGTGTAAAGTTTAACTTTTGGTCTGGTATTAGCACCGCCACCGACGGTCCATCTGCTTCTTCACTTGATTCGTGTCCAACCTCAACCAGGCAAGTATACTAGCTCATGTTCATTCTATAAATTTTATAGGCATTACATTCAGCCTCAACGAGCCCATTTTTGATGGCAACATGGCTAGTGGGACACACACCCTGGCTTTTACCAGTCCGCGCTAGACTCCGTCCCGAGCTCCTTCCCTCCCGGTTATGGCTCCAAGCGCGTAGCCACCTCAACATCGCTCTACAAACCCCTTCGCCGGCCTCGCTCGAGATAGAGACGATGCCATATCCCACGCATCACCCAGACGCTTCCGTATTCGAGCCCATGTCGGAGGAATACGCATCCATGTCCACGCCCGGTCCACACCAGTTTACCCCACTCAGTTCTTCAGAGACTCTTGCATCCCTCGTCTTGAAGGGCAACTTCCAGGCTGCGGAGTCACTCCGCAAGGAGATGATATCCCATCACATACCCATCCCTCGCGATGTCCTCTATCTTCGCGCAGCCCTACACGCGATCACGGATCGTCGCCCGAGAGGGTCTGCAAAGGAGCGCTTGGATGCGTTTGAGGCCTGGTTGTCGCTCGCACCCGATCGCCACGAAGAATGGCAGTCGTTTCACGATATAAGACAGAGACTCTTTCGGTCCATGGATCATCTCAATCTCACGCTGGTGTACCGCTTCGGTCTCGTGCTCGCCTCGAAGGGGTATTATTCTGGAAACCCAGCCATGCAGGTCGTGTCGACGCTCGCTCGTTATGCTCGACTGTCGGTCGTGGGGAGTTATTTGCGTGAAGCAGAGGATGCATCTCGGGATTACCATTTGAAGAAGTGCACGGTTCCGCCGTCAGACTTGCTCTCTGGCGCGTACAGTCTTGCCATCAGAACGGTCGCACTAGGAGGCAAGGGCGAAGCTGCACTCGATCTCATCTCGATGGCACAGTCGCGTGGAATTCGTATTTCCGATTTCACGCTAAATATTGTCACCAAACACGCTCCAGATCAACAAATGGTTATAGACCGGATTCGGACTGTGTACCCTTCGTGGACTCTGCAGGATACCAACACCCACCCCGTCAGAGTTGATTGCGAGACAATCCCTGCAGGAAACTCTGCTGACATTGCGGTACTGGCAGCACGCCTTCGCTCCTTACGTATTGCTATAAGATCACCTTCTCCGCCCTCCCCTCATGCCCTGCACAGTTTCATAACCTCATACCAGGCTCTCGGCCGCACCCGCGCGCTCACACTCCTCCGCTCTCTTGCATACCGTCACTCGCCGAAATCAGCGTCTACCTGGGCTTTCACCGAGATGCTTCACCACCGCTCGCGACGGGAACCCATCCATGTCCTTGTCGTTTTCTCACAACATTTCCACCTCGTCGGTGTCCCGCGAAAAACACTGCTATCGCTCATCAGGGGGACGCGAGGGCAACAAGCCCGGAAAGAACGTGTCAAACGATGGGTGGTCCCTCCTTACCCGATGAACGAGAAGCTTTGGCCATCAGCATACCACACTGCGCTCGTTTGGGACGCGATCGTCTCGCTATCTCCAAAGACCGAGAAAGAGAGACTGTACACCCTCTTGTTGTCGCTCGTCCGAGAGAGCAAACAACAAGAACCGGGGTGGGATGGTCCCGGTGCTCGTCAGGTTCCAGAAGCCGATCAGGCAAGGTTGCAGTTGCCCCCGGACACGTACGACGCTGCTCATTTCTCGCCCTTTGTGTCGTCGTGGGCGCGGAGTAGCCCTGTAAAGGCAGCGAGCGTCTTACGGGACATGGTGCATCTGGGCATCGAACCTTCGATGATCCAATGGAGCATGGTCGCGCGGGGGTATGCACAGCATGACGACCCGCTCATTGCCTTGCGCATCTTGGACCGTCTGGAGGATGTTGAGCGGGGGAAGAAAGATGACGCCACCGAGAGTCCGTCGGATGCGTTCTTGGGGGTCCATACGAACGTGTTGCGTGGGTTCGTCATCGCGGGCGACATGCAGCATGCGCGTGAGGTGGAGAGGCGGCTGGTGGAGCGATTGGGGTACCAGGCTGGAGAGAGACCAGCGACGGACGCGAGCGTCGCGCTCTTGAGAGGGCTCGAAGACAGACTTGGACTCTCTCTGAATCCGTAGTGAACGGTGCGTTGTCTGAGTTTTCGCTACGTTCGCTTGTGTTTGACGTCAGAGGTTTTTTTTTCCAAGACGATGCATTTGCTTGTACTGCGCAGTGCGGTCCAGAGTCAGAGATCTGGCGCCGTTTGATCGGGGTGGCATGCCTGGCAGCCGGGTCAAGGATGGCAACTTGTCCGCCACCAGATCCCAACCTGAAACACTTGCGGCGTGGCACTTCGTGCTGCATGTGGACGTGTCAAACCGACTGCGCATGCAGACACGCCATGCCCAATTAAAAAGGCGGTAATGAATTTCAGTGCTGCGCAACGTGCGTCACGTACATACAAATCTCACGATGGATACAAAACAAAAATTGATCAACCAATAATGTTTGCAAGTGGAATAGGCTTTGAAACGGGGAAGAAAAGGGAAAGTGGTGCAGTGTGAAATTGTAGTATTATTAGGGTCCATTCCCGTTAGGAGAATCTGTCCAATAGAGTGCAATACAAAGAATAGGCAAGTACGGAAAGCGTCGATTACCGTTGGCGGGGAATGATCGATGATCCTGTATACGCCGGGGTGCCAGCTGTTCGAAGGGTATTTGGGGTAAATACGGTGGCGGAACAGGACCGATGGGGATGGATATCATTGGTATCCGTCGAGGTAAAAACGCCAATTTGACTGAACAACCAAAGAGAAACGCAGAAAAAAAAGTGCGTCGAAAGATTTTGTACAGCAACGAAAAAGGGTCACATTGCAGCCAACATCTCAAGGCTATTTTCTGATGTTGGTGTATGCTGGAGGAAGCTCAACCGTCTCTGGTTGTGTGTCTTCTTGGGCACTGCTTGGGCCTGCATCTTCATGCTGGACAATATTGACTAGTCTCAGCTGCCTCGGCATGCCCGACTTGCGTGAGCTCGTCAAGCCAGCTGTAGACCCGGCAGGCAAGACACCAAGCTCGAGTTCAGGCGTCGCTGAACGTGGGTCTGAAAACGATGTCACTCCGGACAGAGGCCGGGCCGACGTTCCGTAAGCTGAGCTGGAGAGCGAGCCGGACAGCAAAGGGGAGCCTGCGATAGACCGACGAGCACCGTCTTCTTG
>JBBPQU010001054.1:0-11743 GCA_038092655.1 Boletus sensibilis
CTGAAGAGAGCAGAGGAGAGATGTAGATGGTAGACCTGCTGGTCAAGGTCGCTTTCCTCGTCTCTTTATACCTGGAGAGGAAGACCCCGTCGGATGGATTACGTTCGTCGCAAACAATATCCGCGTCACAACAAGCACCTTCGGCTAGCTTGTGCTGTAAAAACGACACCAATATCGCTCTGGACTTGGTGGTCTAGGCTGGCCAGGGCTCGGGTGGGCAGCAGTCGTATGATTTTTTTACGTCCATTGGGCCCACAACCCTAGGCAATTGACACACACCTTATGGTCCGAAATTAACTATATATTTGAGAGCCATGAGGCCTTGAGGCCCGTTGTGCCTTTCCCTGCAGATTTATGTGAGGTGAACACGAACTGGTACGCTCAACTTGATGCGGCGAGTTTCGAAGAACATGGGAAGAAGCCCACTGGGGAGACACCCATCCCATCTCTAGTGACGCGACCCTGGGGGAATTTGAGGGGGATCTTGAGCGACATACAGTATGCTGGCATCTCTTGAAGGTGGTCCGACGCGACGCGTTGACAGGACGACGCGCGCGGATTCGTCAAGGGTCATCATATGACATCTTTCCTTCTTGAGTAATACGCATGGAGAGCATGCACTGGTTTGATGACTTCGCGTCGCGTCGCGTCGGCTAGAAACAATATCGACAACATGCTGCCAGTGAACCTGCCAATTAGACTGTATTCGCAAGGTCGGTCGGATTGCAACCCCAAAAACATCCACACAGAAATGCTCTCCATACTGAGGGAATGGATTAATTACGGTAAGAGAACGACTATGGTATCCAAGTTACCAACACATCAACCAAATGAGAAGAACCCCACCCTTCCTACTAAGTCGCCAATATTTGTTCACGCTCAAACCATCCACCAAAGATCAAAGGTTAACGTTGATGGGCGAGCAGCCAATGTTCACAAAGCCGTTCTGGAGAATGGTCAGGAAACGAGTCTGAGTCGGATGAAGAAAATCCGTACGTATTCGTTGTGGCTGCAGCAGACGGGCTGTTGCTGAGCATGGCAACCGCTGCCCGTGCCAATCACCGTGACGGGAGTGCAGGTAAAGCCGACAAGGCCCCCAGCGCTCGTCGCGGCACCAACGAGGTCGAATGCAGTCAGGAGGGTGTTCGCCTGATTCAGCTATACAAATCCATGTTAATTGTGTTCTGGAAGTAATGGGATGCTAGACATACAGTCTGCACGCTGTTGCAGCAGTTGATCGCGCCAGTGTTGCACTGGCTACGCGCCTCGAGGTGTGAAGCAGAAGTAAGGAGTGCCAACGGAAGGAGAGTAAAGAAACGAGCGAACATGTTGGAGGATGGAGTAGGTATGTAAACGAGCGGACTGGTTGATATGAGCAGGTGATGAAACCTGGCGATTTACCCAGCTTTTGCTGCTCATTTATACCCACAGGTAGGTCCTTGTCGTCCAACCTTCAAAGAACTGCGCTGCCCAATGCCCATTCTGCAAATTCAAGTGTCAGCTGGCCTTGCGCTGTCACAGACTTTTCTGTGGGCGCATTGAAGGGGACCTGAATTTGTTCGTTCCGGACCCCCGTCCAAGGGGAGACACCATATCGAAATTTGGCTTGACCATTGTCACCTTGACCTGACAAGATCTTTCAGCGCGTCACTTTCAAGTTATCATCGTACCGGAGTTGCAAAGCCCGACAGGAGGTTCAGAACTGGTTTGTACCAAACCCCAGAATCTCGAGCATTGTTCACCTCCAGAACGTTAGAGGGGTGGTCTTGGTAAATGCATAGTATTCCCGCATCTACTCGAGATATCTTGGACCTGCCGTCGACAAGAACCAAATGACCGATGGATGAGTGGGACTCCTTTCCGTCTCATTCGAGCTCCGACTCAGCACTCTGGGCTTCGGAGTGGTAAAAACTGTCTTCGGCAGTTTATGCCGCGGAGGATTGACTGTCGGAATTTAGAAGTGGGTGTCGCGCCGATCAGTGTCAAGAAGTCTTGCCGCACTGCGGTAGAATCTGTCGTTGTAGACACATGTCATTCGGAACATTGTACCCCGCACTCATTTCCAAAGCAAACAGCCTCGAACAGTGTCAGCAAATCACTGAGACACCTTTATTGTGCCGATTTCGAAACTGAATGTGAGTCTTCCAAGGTGTTCGTGGTATAGCTGAGATGGTGCCAGTATTGGAGTGATAGTTAAATTCAGAGAGAGATCTGACTGATAGCCACTCCCAACGCGACGAGAGGTCTCACCAGTGCCCTGGTCCTCCATGGTATCCACCGAAAATGAAGGCAATTCGAAGAATTGACCGAGGCTGGTAATAATGCGGGTTAGTTCTGGCGGAAAGTTGGCTTTGGACGAGGCGACTCTCTCCTTCGACCGTAAGCCTTCATCAAGTTGCCAAGGACCTACGAGGCACACCTTGACGGAACGATGAACTGTGGGTGATTGAGCGCACTCGAACTGAATCACTTCATGATCTCTCTTGGTATATCATGATCTCGCCGAGAGGGTATTCATAGACACCACGTTGGCAAATTCTATGACTTGCCTCCCATTGCGTTCTAGACCTGAAATGGACAGACAGGGGTCATCGTTAAGCAAAACGTGATATCATTGGATGACGATCGTGGCCTATTTCAAAACAAAAAAAAAATGGAGGTGCTCGGGAGTCCCGAATTCTGGTGGTGTCGATGTCTTTCCGTGTCTTGTTCATGTCGGTTCCTCGCAAGTTCCTCGAATGTTTCTCATTCACGTACATCGGGGAACGCCGCTATCCCACCACGATCGGCGCGGTTCTCGTGGGACGAACGGTCTAGACCAACGCATGGGGTAGCATCGGATGTGGTAAGTCATCATGATTGTGTCTCACCCCGTCCTAGTCATGCCTGTCTCGACAGCAAATTAAGTGTCACGTTCATCGGCACCGCGGGTGACGGAGTGTCCCCACTTCAAGTTCCAGCGTATCCCTGACATTATCGGGTTGACACTGTGATACTCCACGCCGGGTCTGAGAAGAACCGGAACTTCACGAGTTCCTCGATTGTAAGTTATTCTCCCCCTCTCTCCTATCTACCCCTGCAAAAAAGATACCCTGGCTGGGCCCGAACAGGGGAAGACGCGTCATTCGCACCCTTCGTCACGCGTCGCACTTGCCCTCTACAAGTCCCCCTCATTCAATCTCTCGACCACCGTCAAGTCGCCCTTGCTTCGGGTCCACCCTGACCAGACTCTGACCTTGCACGCCTTGACACCCCTGACTACATACACGAACACGAACACGGGCCACAAGCTCCGCTACGACGATGCCGATGTACGTCTCGCGGATGGAGCGCGCTCCAGCTTAGCAAGTACATCCCTTTTCAAACTCACAGACCCGTACGCTTCGCTTCTCCTCTGGGGCTCCTCTGGACCTTGGTTTGAATACATATACCATCCAACCAGAAACGCACCTCCGACAAACGTGCGGGACGATATTCACATCCACCATACCATCACGACCACATGCCGTGGTCGTGACTCATCGCATCTGGCATCCCCCAGCGAAGCCCGCCAGATCAATTGAGCCGTCTTCGGACCGACTCGTCAATCGAATGCGTCATCTTTCTTGGTCAGTCGTAGATCCGAATCGGCGCGAGGCTTCACAGAAGCTCCAGAAGCCTCTTCATAAATATAGATGCGCGCGGAACGTGGCAGATAAGGCAGGTGTCATGGCGCGTCCGAGGTACTTGGGTCATGTATCATTCCCGTCGGAGGTCGACTCATGGCGACGTGACCGAGCGTGGATCGCAGTTTTTGGAACCAGCGGTGTGCGACGCGGAGCTGGGTGATTGGCTGTGTATTAGAGCAGTGCTTATGACCACACGCGGACGAGCGAACATTGATGTTACAACGCAGATGAACAAAAGAAAAGCGTAATAAAAGAACCTAATGTGGAGATAATAATAAGTGGAGATAATATACTCGTGACGGTCGCAAACAGCGATAGAGAAAACGCACAACCGATGTTGTGAAATGAAGAAAGGAGTGACAACGAACAGGCAGAAGAAATGTAGCAATAATGTTAGGAGACGGTCGTGAATGGCGTTTCGAGGGAACGATAGGGAAAAATACTAGCAATCTCGGGTTGGAATGACAATCAGCCTTCTTGTTCCATGGCTTCCTTCTCGTGTTTCTTTTTCATCGCACTCACTATGAAAGGAAAGAAACAGTGTCAGACGGACGGAACCCACATAGAATCTTGCATACCTTCTCTCGATATCTGACCCGAATTGAGCCAACCAGCTGGGAAGGCAGCCACAATCTATAGCGGCGACTCTGAGCTTGCACACAGACACTGAACACGCTTCACTCACTTTCTGATAAAGCACTTTCCGTGTACCCTGCTCGCTTACTTGTGCATTATTACCTTCTAATTCACTGTGGACGCGGTTATGGAGGAATGACGCGGCCAAACCAAATGATGCAACGCACTTTTTCTCGTTCTCCAACCGACAGCACTCGTTGCTCAGCATAACAAGTTGCCATATTATCGACTTCATCGCCTCCGTCAAGCGATACTTTTGAGCCGGAGGGTGAGCATCTCTTGCTCCGTCGTGTTTGGTCGTTCCAGAAGCGCCCTCTCCTTCCGCACCGCTGGCAGCACCACCTTCTTCGGGATGTGCGTCACCGGCGGTTGGAGTTGAAACAGTACCCTCTGATCCAGCCTTGGCTTTTTCTTGTCGTTTCTCTGAGCAATCCAACATCAGCACTTTGTGACAGGACAGAGGGAATAAGACATACCCCATGCAGCAACGCTTTTCTCCCACTCTTCCCTAGCTTTAGCAAATCCATCTTTCGTCAGTGTCGCGAGTTGTTCGAGTAATTCTTCTTGTCTGTCCATCAAAACCTTGAGGTGGTCGTGGAAAACAGTCCTCTTGATAAGTTTCTGGTGGATAGGTCAGTGCTTCTGGATCAGACGGCCAATAGTGGGAGACGAACAGTCATCGTGAACCGATTATAGGGGAACAATACGGGCATGAGGCTGAAAAAGTCCTCATCATACTCTCCAAGCCTTACAGCCTTCAGTGCAACGTCGGCGAGAATTGGCTTGACTGAAGGTGGAAATTTCCCCTTGACGTCCCATGATTCTGTAAATTGATTAGTAAGTATAGGTCGATGATGGTTGCCGCATCACAAACCTTTCGAAATGGCAGCCTTGAGCTCTTCGAAGGCGGCTTGGAGTTCAGGGTGGAATTCGCGCTAAAGGTGACAGTCAGAGTGTGAGAGTTGAGTTGACGAAGAAGCATACCAGGTCGACAACTTTCCTCTTCTTGCCATTCTCCTCGATGATAGTGTAGTTCTTCCGCTTCTTCCCGACCTTGTCATCGCCACTTAGACTAATAGGATGTTCCTTTGTGCCATCTTCCTGCTTGCTGGGCCCGGGCTCGGTTGCTGGAAGCTTCCTGGATTTGGGTTTTTTGGGGGTGCTACTACAGGGGCTGTGAGTGGTGTAGATCACAATGTCGAAGAGATGGTCTGACATGTCCTTCATGAGGGCAACCTCGCCGCTTGACACGTAGAAACCCTGTTGTTTCGTCTGAGCAAAATGAGTTCGGTTGTCGACGTTCAACTCGGAGTCGTCGATGAATGGGTCCGTGACGTCGTAGTATTCGGAAGTTGTAGGTTTCTTCTATAAACATGATTAGAGTTTCCCTACACAGGGATTGTTGATGCGGCCAGCAGTACCTTCTTCCTTTTGGGCTTTGCTTGGTCATCGTGCGTCTCTTCGCCTTCGCTCTCGCTGATGTCTGGCTTAGGAGGTGGTGGAGTCGGGAGTCGCTGACCGGAGGCTTTGGCAAGCGCCGCGATATCGACCTCGTACTTGCCAGGACCTCCCAGTTTGATGTCAAGCCGAATTGTCTCGAGCGGTTGTGGAGGTGCGGGTGGAGGTGGTGTTGGAGAATGAGAGCGCGGTCGCGACTGTTTCGACGACTTTGGCTTTGGTCCCGTGCCCGCAGTCGAGGCAGGTTTTGAATCGGCGACCGATGCCGAGTGTCTCATTTTCTTGGAAGGAGGTGGTTTGACATCGTGGCTGACGTCGGCGACGAATGTACGCCTGTCGTTGCCGGAGGGAGGGCCGACAGAGTTGTCGCGGCTGCTGAGCTCGATAACGTCGCTGCGAGCAGAGATTGCGGAGTTGTGGCTTGAATGCGACGTGGGCGGAACGTCAGCGGGAGATCTAGGAGAAACCTCAAGTATTTTGTGATTTACATCCAACATTTCAACGTCGTCGGCCATGTTGTGAGACCAGACAGAAAATGACGACGGAAGGGAAGTTGGAGGGTGGGGACGAGGAGGAGACGGTGTTGCGTTGGAGGATGCCTAAAAAGGAATGTCTCACATCTACCTGCCCCTTTCTCAGCATCTTTCCGCGATTTTTTTCAGCCTGCTTTTCGACCTGTCGGCTTGGAATTTCGCAACTCAGCCCCATCCTTCAACTCTACACCGCACCGCCACAGATGACTAAGCATTTCCCATCACCAAACACTCCCTCTCGGCATCTTCCGGTATGACATGCTCCTCCTCCCCCCCTTCCGAAGCATACTTATATATCGTTCGTGACCACGATCACATCTCAAGACCTAATCAACTTTGAACCCATCTTCTCAGCGAATAATGTCCGAGTTTTTCCGGTGTCCCAGTCACGCGATATTGAAAGAGTATGTTGACGACAATATGCTCACGACGCGCACGTGGAGATCTGGTCCGAATCACTTTTTCGAATGTGTCCACCACCCATGGTCTACTCCTCGCCGACGGTAATTACTTTTTCTCCGACGAATACTCTCTCTGATGGAGATCATCAACTAGTATTCCACTCACTTTCACCATCGGGGACGGCCATCATCTACTCTGCAGAAGCCAATCCGGAGACCTCCGACGACCTTCACGAGGACGCATATCCCAAGCACCTCCTTTTGGAGGATGGAGGATCATATCCAGATACACGACATCCTACATTAGTCAAGGTCCGCTGGCGTAACCCGGCTGACGCGTCCTCCGTCACAAAAGCACCCTTGAAAGACATATTGGTCACGGTGATCCCCCTCCCACCGTCCCTGTCGGACGAGATCATCTTTGGACAATCCATATTCGCAACGGAAGACCGCATCTTCGCCATCGGTTTCGAAAAATAATCCCGAAGATGGGCTGTTGTTGGGCATCAAATGGTGCTTGAGCCGACCAAGTAGCGTTTTGGGGCTGAGCACCGCAGCAGATACCATGTCTGACGATTCGCCGACGGCCGGTGGCATTTACACCGCGGTCAAGATCGAAGTTCCAGGCCGTTCTTGTCGGTCACTTCGTGTGTTCGGTAACAGGGATGAAGACACTCAGACAACTATTGGCTTTTAAACCTAGTGGAAGGAATCCATTCATCTTCCGTCCTTGCGTGTCCGTGACCTGGTTGGAGACAGCGGCAACAGGATTCTCGTAGAGAGTATCTCGGACCCGGCAACTTAGGAATTCCCTGAGTTTTACGCCGAGCCCGTCTCCCTGGTCCGTTCATTTACAATATGATGCTCTCGGTCGTTCTACAGATGATCTGGGGTTCGAGCGTGACGATCAGTCTCTGTCAATATCGAGACATGTGCCGTCACTCGTGAGCGATTGTGGTGCCGTGGGAGCGGTTGTAGTCATCGGTCGATATCGGAACGTGTTCAACAGTTACAGTTCAAGGCTGTGGTCAGTGGTCACGGTCATTTCAGTGGCGTCCTTGAGCGAGTTCGTGGTGTCCGAGCTACCATACCTAGTGCAGGCGTGGCCCCCGAGGCGTACAAGAAGCTAGACGACGTCTGTCGTCGCACAGGTCGGCAGACTGCGCACGCCGGTGTTGTTCATCCTCGGTGAAGCGACCTTTGTATGCCAGCGACGCAGAGGAAGAGCTACTTGCACGCACTCAAGGCGAGAGGGACACCTTTGCTGGTGATGGACCACGTGTGGAGGCGCTCAGGGTTACTTATGAATCTATACGAGAGTGGTGCATACACGACTAGAAAGGCTGACTGTACCACTTGTGAGTTGATGTGATGAAGTTGCTCCGAGTTTCAAGTCAGACGTAGTAAGTGCCAACCGGTGATAATGTACTCTGCCGAAGGACAATTCAGGTTGGCGGATTCTCATTGTCAGACTAGTCTTTGCTTCACGCGACGAGGACTCTCAGGCACACCGTTCTTTGTCCTCGGAAAGTTTCTGCCTTGGTTTGTGAATCCCTCGCAGCTTCGACCTGAAGGACTCGGAGGTCGAAGCGCTCGGCACAGCCGTCGTCGATTCATCGGGTCAACCTCACCGTCAGCGCCGATGACCCGAATCAGCTCCATGCTAAATTAATAACCGGCGGGTTCATATGTCACTTTCTTGCTCGTGAGTACCATGTGCATGTCCTACTTTAACTCAACCGCGTGTACTAGCCTCACAGCGCAACTGTAACGGTACGCCCATCATTGTCTACAGCCTGACGGCAGCCCCCCCCCTGCCCCGTACTAAGCCAAGTTTCCTAAGGGCCCGCCATGTCTCCAGCGAGTGCGTTGGCGATTTCCCTCGCGAGAGGACCTCTCATCGGCACGTTCCTCGGCTTAATGCAAGTTCACGTCCCTTGCCCCACGCGCAGCCCGTTTCTCACAGGGCACTTTGTCTGGGGACGTCACAGTCTATACGGGGTTACTTGCATGCAGGCTTTTTTCTACTTCCGGACATACGAACACGACACCTGGAGACTCAAAACGGCGGTATGTCATTCTGCCGAGCCATCGGAATGCATCGTTGGCCATTTGCTGACCTCGAACCGTCTTAGGTGGCATTGCTAGTGTGGGAGCTGTTTTGATCTTGTACAGATCATTCATACTCATGTCGTCTCGTTCCAGAGTCCTTGAGACTGTTCATGCTGCAATGACCATGTGGGTCATGGACGACTACCTGATCGTAGAGTATGCCAACGTGTCGGCGTTGACTGCAGCGACTTGGTTCGTGTCTCGGCTTGACTTGTGTGGTATTTGACCATCAACCTTTACAAAGGTCATCGACGGTAAGTTCCCGATCGTATTCTTCAAGAAGATCTGGTGACATGGATCGTTTGGCAAAGTCTACTTATATTGTCGGGGTGAGCACCGTCCATCATCAGTCTGGCACCGCCTAGAGCTGACCTATTGAAGCTCCTCATCGATTTCTATGTTTACCTGTAAGTCTAAATCCAGTTCCTTTGATGTAGGAGGTATTTACCTTGGCTTCTTACAGTTACTTTACCTGGCGGATATGGTTATGTCAGTCCACCTATTCATGCGTCATCTCTGGGGAGTCTCATGTATTTATCCAGTCACAAAAAATATATGGATCATTGCTCTCATGGTGCGTTGTTTTCACACCGCTTGCGTTTCCGTACCTGACGAACAATCAACAGTTCGCGCTCTCTATATCACGGACAGGCAAGTATAACAGCAACGTTCAGTTTTCCGTCCTACTTACTCCTGGTGTCTCCCAGCCATCAGTATCGTTGTCAGTGTCATCAGGTACAACTAGCTCTGTCCTCTCGCGCACTTGCATCATCTCATCCTCGCAAACGCCACAGCGTCCTAAAACCGACCTGGAGAAACTATCTGGACAACTCCAGAACGCTGCTCATCGTCGGAAACATGCTCTTTATCGCCGGAGACACCTTCTCAGCCAGCGCGATGGCCTACCATCTCACCAGATTCAAGTCCTGGGCGCACGCGCTCCCGCTCGGCCGACCGCGTCGAATAGACATTCTCTTGAACCGCCTCCTCATCTTTGCTGTCGCCACCGGCGCGTTGACGTCGTGCGTACTTGCTTTTCGATCGGCGTGTGCTGGGTTTGGTGGTGATGCTTTCCCACTGACGCATTTGGTACACAGGCTCGTGGACATAATCGCACTCATACTGGTACGTCTCCTTTTTGACCCGCAACCGTCCGAGTTCTGAGACGCGCGACACGCGGCCTCCCCTTGCCAGACATTGACACAACCACAAAGCCTCGCCTTTTTGAGCGCCGTCCTCGTCCAAACACGACGTACGTCTCCTCCCTCCCTCTTCTCTCAAAGGCTCAAAGTGCGCTATATCCCTCCCCCCCGAACTCATGACGCCTAATCGCGCGCTCGCGCCGATAAACCCCCAGTCTACGCCAACTCGCTCCTCGCATCGTGAGTGATCCCCCCATTCCTTGGTCATCAGCACGAATCCCAACCGACTGCCCCCTTTTTTTCTCGTTCCCCCACCCCTGCTCGTGTGTTCCCCTAAACACACGCGCTCGTGTCACTCACATGAACAGACTCAACATCCGAAACGCCACCTCCCGTGCCTACGAAGACGCCCCGAGCACGCCAATCGAACTCCCCGTCATCTCTCTCCGATTCGCACGTCCCTCGGACCTCTCGACCGTCTCTGAACAAGGTGCGCGAGAACATCTGCATGACGTGCGTCCATCCCCCCCTCTCTCCTGAATGCTGTACTGAGTGCCGCATCGTCCAGACGGGAAAGTCGGCCGTCGAGTCGTGGCAGACGACCCACGTCCAGAGTATGACATCACATGCAGTCTCGGTCTAAATTTCGTTTTCTATAATACGACATACCACCTTTATCTCTTTGCATGGACCTCTCTTGCATCCAGATCAATACTTGCCTCACATATATACCATCACCAACACACACCCGTTATAACGATACTTTTTTTATTTAAAAAATCGTTGCCCACAATGATATTACATAGCTGTATAGACAATCATGGCCAGCGTGCAGAGATGGTCGAAAAATGAATCTCAGTCAGGAGAGGGCGGGAGAGAGATAAAAGAAATCCAGATGCGTCATGCGACACGAGCCACCTCGCAACGAGGTCCGAACCCGCCAAAGAGAGAGAATGGAGAGCAGTTAGAGAGCGTGTGGCGGGCGGTCACGAGGTCGCGTCGCGAATTCAACTAGTCTATCCATCTATTGTTTTGCCTTGGCAGCCATCTAAATCAAGCAACGATATCAGTCATCGAGGACGATGGGGGTGTAATAACCAAGACGGACCAGGTTGAGCGCGGAACCAGCCTTGAACCATTCAATCTGGCCCTCGTTGAACGAGTGCGCAAGATGAAATTCCTAAAAATAACAAGACGTCAATATCGAGCTCACGATATGCCATCTCGAGTACTCACATCCTTGGTACCATCAACATGCTTGGCAACGAGGGTCAAGTTCTTTCCGGGGGCAAACGACTCAAGGCCGAGAATGTCCACCTTGTCGTTGGGTTGGACCTTGTCATAGTCCTCAGGGTTGGCGAACGTCAGGGCGAGCATACCCTGCTTCTTCAAGTTGGTCTCATGGATACGAGCAAATGAGCGGACAATGATAGCAAGACCACCGAGGTAACGAGGCTCGAGGGCAGCGTGTTCACGGGAGGAACCTTCACCATAGTTGTGGTCACCAATGACGACCCACTTGATGCCGTGGTCGCGGTAGTAGGCAGCAGTTTGGGGAACACCGTCGAATTCACCGGTAACCGAGTTCTTGACCTTGTTGGCCTCACCGTTCTCAGCGTTAATGGCACCGATCAAGCAGTTCTCTAAGATAAGGTGAGAATGGAATTCCGGCAACACCATGGCCATAACTCACGGGAAATGTTCTGCAGATGTCCACGGTACTTGAGCCAGGGTCCACCAGCACTGATGTGATCCGTTGCTGCCAAGCGACAATTAAATTTACCAATATCAAC
>JBBPQU010001055.1:0-11721 GCA_038092655.1 Boletus sensibilis
GCCTGTGCTTCCACGACCCTGCGAGCTTGTTCGGCAAGCTTGTCCCGAGCGCTGCGATGCCAACCCTCCCCGATCTCTCCGTCAGTCTCCGTGCCGTCCGTTTCCCGGTCTGTATCTCCATCCCGAGTACTCGAGAAGCTAAAACTCTGTGCTCCATCTCGGTCATTTCTTCCGAGCTGCTCGATGGCCTTTTGTACATCGGTCATGGTCGCTTTCATGACTTCAGCGTCAGCACCGTCTGGGTCTCCGATAGCGATGCCAATCCTGGAATCTGCGTCGCCATCTTGCAAGGATGTCGATTCGGGTTCTTCACCGAGAGGACTGATTGAGTCGGGTGGGGTGGTGATGGGGTCACTAGAGGAGGCAGATGAGGAATTAGAGACTCCCCCGGGCGGCGCCGCTGGTGTCGTATAGCTCTGAGGAAACAATCCAATTTTGCCTGCGATATTACGGCCCTTGAAAGGAAAGAATGGTAAGCAAAGAATGAACGGCGACATCGTTCGATGAGAACGTGGGTGAGGGGATGAACGCAGCAAGCAGGTGGTCAACGTGGCATTGAGGGGGTAAGAGCGCACACACTCTGCAGCCACGCGGCCGGTGGACACATGTGCGGTGTGTTCGGGAAATGAAAGGATGGTTGGAGGTGTGCTTACCTGCCACCATCCGTCGTTGTACTGGTCGTCTTTCTCGACGACTTCGATGGGTTGTCCAGCTTCGAAGGCTATTTCGTCCTCATGTTCGGGCAGGAAGTTGTGCAGAGCGTACACATACTCCGGCATCGTGGATGGGGTTAGAATGCAAAGAGTTAGCCAAGTCTAGAGATGAAAGCGTGAGATGGACGAGGTCGAGTCGCCCAAGTGAACTTGCCAGCTGTAATACCCACCTGTCAGAGAAATGTACCTGGATAAATAATAGAATGATAACGCGTGACTTTATACGCTATCGAGATTCTCAGCCGGCAACGTGGTCTGCTCGTCGACGTTGGCGTTGAGCTGAAGCGACGGCGTGCCCCGAGTCAGGGTATCTCCTCCCAATTTCGTGAGCAAGCTGGCTCAACCGAACTTGGCAAACCAGCTCACAATCCAACTCAATCGCTTTTGATTGGAGATCATTTTAGACACCTCATTAACATTCCTCGTCACGATGACTACCCGACGTCTAAGTATGATTAATGGCAAGACACGCCGTGCTGCACGACTGATGGCGTCCGATTCTCTTAGCCTTCGTGACCGGAAATGCGAACAAATTGATGGAAACCAAGTATATCCTCTCGCAAGGCATTCCGATAGAAATTGATTCGCAGGATCTCGATAGCAAGTTGGCCTTCTCGTAGAGTCGTACAGCAAAGAAATTGACATTTTCCGTTCTTTCTACAAGTTCCTGAGTTGCAGGGCACCACCCAAGAAGTTGCGAAAGCTAAATGCCGACGGGCTGCAGAGCTGGTGGGGGTCCCGTACTTCTAAACGAACCCGTACTAATTGGAACAGCTCGGACGTGCGTGCATCACGGAGGACACAGCACTCTGCTACGAAGCTCTCGGCGGCCTTCCAGGACCCTACATCAAGCATTTCATGAAGACCATCGGACATGAAGGTTCGTTCCGCGTGTCTGATTGGCAGGAATTATCGTCCGTCCTGACGTTGTGGTGACTTTTGATAAGGTTTAAACAACCTTCTCGTTGGCTTCCCAACGAAAGATGCCTATGCGCTGTGCACGTTCGCATATAGCGCTGGTCCGGGCTCGGAGCCCATCCTATTTGAAGGTCGCACTGATGGCACAATTGTTCCCGCACGAGGGCCAACTACATTCGGCTGGGACCCAGTATTCCAGCCGAAAGGCTTCGACACGACGTGAGCCTTGTCTGTCGTTTTGTTCTTGGTAGCATGCTGATAACCTCCAAAAGGTATGCGGAGATGACCAAGGAGGAAAAGAATGTCATCTCCCACAGATATCGTGCCCTGGACAGACTGAGAACATATCTTGCTTCCCTGCCCACCGAATCTGCAGACGCCTAAGTTAGATGTGTACTTAGATTTAGATTACTTACAATGGCATGTTGAAGCACACGACAAAGTGTCCAGGTTTATCGGCAAGCAATTGGGTTGCCGGTTTCCGATATCCGATCACAACTTTTCCTCGTCTATCTGTTCAACTCGTCGATTTTTTTTTCCTGGCTCGAACGTTCAGGTATTGAGATACTGGGGTTTATTCATACACGCGTGCTGAGTTCGTGCCAACAGAAAATTCCTGGGGCCACATTTGATGCAGCGCCAAATCAATTCATTCCCTAACCAGACAGAGTCACCATACAAATGTCTATACACACACCGAGGAAGAAGGCCCGAATATACTTCGACCCCGACGAGGGTCTCAAGAAATCAAAGTCCACAAATCCCCTCCAGAAACAACGCGAGCAACTCCCGATAGCCAAGGGTAACTTTCCCCAAACCCACTCATTCGCCGATGACATATCTCAGCATGTGATTCTCCAGGCAAGGACGCTCTCATTCGCGAAATCCGCGACAACGATGTCACTATTCTTCTGGGTGAGACAGGATCCGGAAAGACTACCCGTACGTGTTCATGCTCGTTTTGTTTCGTCCAGTCATACAGTCTCACCAGACCCCTGAAGCACAGAGGTCCCGCAATACATACTCGAAGCTGGACTTGCGGGGAACGGTATGATCGCTGTGACACAACCTCGTCGTGTCGCAGCCACCTCCCTCGCTGCACGCGTCGCCGCAGAGCAGAATGTCACTGTTGGCGGATTGGTGGGCTATTCTGTGCGATTCGATGAAGCTTGCCAAGCCCAGACGAAAATCAAATATGTCAGTGACGGTATGCTCGTGCGCGAGCTACTGTCAGATCCCATATTGTCCCGCTATAGCGTCATCATACTCGATGAGGCGCACGAACGGACACTACGGACAGATTTCTTAATTGCAAATCTCAAGACCATACAGGCGAAGAGAAATGAAGCCGATGACAAGAAGGGAAAGAAAAAGAACCCTCTGTCGGTATCAAATCCACTCAAGATTATCGTCATGAGCGCTACCCTTGACGCCGAGAAGTTCAGCCGATTTTACAACAAGTTCGTTCTTTATTTCTGATTTCCTCCGGCCTGCTCATTAGTAGTTAGTGCTCGAATTTTGTATGTCAAGGGTCGTCAACACCCTGTCCAGATATTCCATACGGCTATTGGTCAAATGGATTACGTCGACTCTGCACTACGGACGTTCTTTCAGATACATGTCGACAAACCACCAGGAGATGTTCTCATTTTTCTCCCAGGTCTGCGTCATTTAATAGGAAGTTCCTCTGTGGAGACTTACATCACTGAACAGGCCAAGAAGATATCGAGAGCCTGGAAAAATCTATCAAAATGTACGCCAAACGGCTTCCCATAGAGCGCATGGATGTGGGTGTCTCTACCGTGCATCTATCTGTCACCCAAGCTCAAATGCTGACCTAGGTTACGATATGTCCAATGTACGCATCATTGCCACCTTCCCAACAAGCACGAATATTTTCCTCGACCTCACCGAACACAAGAAAATGTATACTGGCGACGAATATCGCTGAAACGTCTATAACGATACCTGGGATCAAGTATGTCATTGATACTGGAAAATGTAAGGAGAAGAGATATTTGTCAAAAGATGCCGGTTGTGGTAAGAACTTTCGTCTTCGTACGTGTTATTTGATCGCTCATCCCACATTTAGGATTTGATACTCTACTGACCCGCGATATCACGAAATCATCCGCCATGCAGCGCGCTGGTCGTGCGGGACGCGAGGTATATACTATCTGTGCCTTCATAGCGTTGTGACTGACCAATGCCAGGGCCCCGGATTCTGCTTTCGCCTGTACACCGAGGAAGCCTTCAACAAGTTGGCGATCTCTGCAGAGCCGGAGATTCGCCGCTGTAGTTTAACGCAAAGTGTATTACAACTCAAATGTCTCGGTCAAGATCTGGAAGAGGTGGAATTTATGGATCCACCAGATTTCCCTTCTGGTGCGTGTTAGTTCTGACGTGCTCGGACCCTTTCTGACGGCAACACAGTGCACTCCGCTTTGACAACGCTCTGGCTGTTTGGTGCATTGGATACTTCCAAGAAGCTGACAACGCTTGGTCGCCAGATGGCTTCCTTCCCTATTGAGCCTTACCTCGCCCGTATCATCCTCGCATCGAAAACCCACGGCTGTACTTCTGAAGTAATCGACATCGTCGCCCTGCTATCCTCCTCGTCCAAACTTTTTCTTGACTCTTTGGACCAACGAGACGCCATCGCAGATATTCGCCGCAAATTCCGACATCCAAGCGGTGACCACCTCACGATGCTCAACGCCCTTCGGTCCTACCAAGAAATCGCAGCCAGCGAAAGTAAAGGCGAGCGCAAGGAATGGTGTCGAAAGCATTACCTGAATGAACGAACATTTACGGAGGCGCTTAAAATTAGGGATCAGCTGAGGGTAACATGTCAGAGGACAGGACTCGACTGGAGGACGTCGAGGAGCGATATGGAGGAGCCCGTGTTGAGGTGTTTTACCACTGGGCTGGTGCAGCAGAGCGCGCTGTTGCAGCCGGACGGGTCATATAAGCAACTCATGGGGCAGTTCGTCGTTAAAATTCATCCTGGGTCGACGCTGTGCGACAAAAAGGTGCCGGCTATCATATTTGACGAGCTGGTATGTCGACGTATTTCCCTCTCTCAGTTCTGGTGTGTTTATGCGTCGCACAGGTGTTCACGAGTCAGATCTATGCACGAGGGGTCTCCTCCGTGCCGCGAGGTTTCCTCAGTGGTATCACACCGACGACGACGAACGGACTTGTTACCAGTAGATGATAGCCAGATAGTGCGATTGGATAACACCTCGTTCATCTAATCTAATCTGTATCCAGTCATGTCAGTGGGGCAATGCCCCACGCATACTTAGAATTGCAACCGACGCACCAATTGGGACTCAATTCGATATCGTTGTCATGTGTGGGGCCATTGACATGGTTTCCCGATGAGTCTGCCGCATTGACATTCTGCGCTGGCGGGCGTACCCAGACACCGCACTACGTCCAACCGTCCTTTGTCCTGCAATTGTTACTAGACTCAAAGCAAGGCGATGAGCAGGGTCGACCAAGGAGAATTCTCGGAGGAACTTCTCCACAGTATTCCTGGGAATGCATCTATCGGAACCAAAGGTGCGCCTTACGAAGACGTATCACGACAAAGCCAACTTCGTCCTGGTTGGTCATGGTTGACTCATTCACGCCTCCCTCTTTGTAGCACTCGTACAACGTTTGTTGTACGTGTTCATGAGCGGTGGTTTTGGGACGCGGACGACGCAGCATTTGGACCTCGCCGAGGTCTCGATCGTACCCAACGTCGATGAACCAACGAGGCAAGAGGCAAGAGTGGTGTTGGAGATGACTGTCACTGAAGGTCTGTAAACAAAAATTGGGCGCGGCCTCGACCCCGGTCGATATCGTTTGCCGTGCGATGCTCATCATCGTGTTCCATACTGTCATATATGTTGGCCATTGCGACTCGTGATGGTTCCTCGACAAGCAGACATGCTGAATTCTGCCGGGAAGATGCATGGTGCCTGTATCATACATCTCGTCGACATGTACGTATCCCGTTCACATTCTTGGTCGTTTGTGCCAAACCGAGGAATGAGGTTGTTTGTTGACATGTACGCATGCTTTGCAGGTGTACGACACTCCCAATCGCCGCCATGTCGTTTGCGAACGGCGGGGCGGGTTCAGCGGGGGTGTCGCAGAATATCAATGTCGTATACCACGCTCCAGCAAGCCCGCAAGTTTTTTTTTTTCCTTCTTCCTTGTTGGCGACTGGTCCCTGAAGTGGGTACATGGCGACAGGGGTGATAAACTCAGATTGATCAACACGAGCGCGACGATCGGAGCACGCGCGTGGAGTGCGCGGATCGAAGTGAGTACACCCCGTTGGTTGTTTGTCCTGCAGAATTCGGAAGGGTTGAGATGAGCGTAGATATGGGACGTGACGCATCGTCGCCTCGTTGCGTCTGCCACGCAGGTCAAGATGGAACCGTCGCCGTCGAAACTGTAACCGATCCGACGGGGGTTACCACATGTATCACGGCCGCGGACGAGGCTTCTGTTTCGATGGAGTCTGGGCGTTTCTGAGGTCGGGTGCTTTGATGGTCGGACGCTGGCATCAGGTAGATAATTGACCTATGAGATGGTCGCTTCACGACGCTCGTTCTATCCTCGTTACCAATCCTACATCTTTCATTGGACCGCTCTTGAATATGATACAACCAGCTCTCGAAAGTTTGAGCTTTGCAATGGAACCGATCACGGACCGATTTCTAGAGCCAAGCTCACCTGAGCGTGTCAGGTCTGTAATGTAGTCATACTGTCGCGGATGCAGCGGGGTGGTCTTGTTACGAAACCCGATCTCGCTTGAGATAAGATAACTCGGGGGTCCGACTCCGCCCTGACCGAGCCCGCGTAGATATCATCTTCACTGATCGTACCAACTCACTTGATATCGCGCTGATCAGCAAGGAACGGGCATGAACGTCGAGTTACTGGAGACGTGTCTACTCACGGGGCGGTGGGATGACCAGCTCTCTGCGTCTCTGGAATCGTACCCTGCGACAAAACTCGCCAAAGCCGTCCTCGACGGTGACTTTCAAGCCGTGCTCACATCGACGTACGCTCAGGAAGTTTTCAGAGTGCACCCTTCCGTCACGCTTGATGAACCTTATGAGCGTCTTTTCCAGTGGGCCCTGCCGTCCGTCTCGGACGCGCAAGAGCAGGAACTCATCTGCCTTATCCTGGGCGTGGCCTGTCTCCACGCCTTCGTCCAGGCAAACTGGACGGGCCCCGACCTCAACGTCAAGCCTTCGGACATCTTCGTCTTTCCCGAACACCCTCCCTCCATCTCAGATCCCCTTCTCAATTCAAAAGCCGTCGCTGAACTCGCCTACGGCGGTGAACCCGCATATCACCTCGCCCAATCCGCCGCCTTTCTCCGCTTTGCGCAGATTATATTTAACGTATCCCATGCGCAGTTAAACTATACGCCCTGGTGGCGCTTGCGGGTTTCCATCATCCACGAACAATTACTCGACGAAGCCGTCCCACTGCCGCCACACATACTTGGTTCTCTAATGCTTCTCGTGGAGCGCACTAACTCCGACCCTGACCTCGCTGGTCGTCTCCAACTAGAGCAAGGTCTCTTGGAGCACATCTTTTCTCACGACAGGTCTGCCGCGGAATACTTTGTTCGTGCTGCTCGTGCGACGGGGTTACAGTATGAACTCACAGGCGCGCTGGGAAAGCGGACAAAGTTCCAGCAGAACGCCTTGTCCCAGCTCGTGCTTCTCGCCGAAAGCAGAAAGCGAGTTGACGATACCTGTGAGCGCTCCTCCGCCGATACAAATGCCTCCGTCGAACCCTTGAATGGGTCGTACTCTCGAGACGGCGGATCAGAGGAGATGACGAGTATCAAACCTGGTCTCCCAGAGACCCTGCCATTAAATGACGATACCCTCCTCGAGCAAACTGAATTCACGTCGTCAAACCCCTCTACGACGGCCCTGCTCTATCACCTGGATCCGTCCTCGCAGCCCCCTCTACACCCACTCGACCAATGCATCCTCTTGTCCCTGTGTCTAAACGTGCGCAATACATCACCTTCGCACGGTTTGACAAGCGAGCAGATGTCTCCTTACGTCGCCCGGGTTATATCACATCCTAGGAATTGGTCCGTTCACACCATGGCACTCCTCCTCCGATCCCGGCTCGAATCGGCTCGCACGCGGACCGTAGAACGTTCCACGTTACAGCTCCAAGCGCTCGTAGACCAGATGCCCACCGCCGATTCGGAGCTCTCGGAAAGGTTGCTCTATTTCCATTCGATCCCCTTACCCAGTAAATGGGAAATGGAACGTGAGCTCGCATTGCGTTATCTCTCCATCGGCGTCGTCAAATCTGCACTCGAGATCTTTGAGCGGCTGGAAATGTGGGAGGAGGTCGTCAAGTGCTGGCAATCGATGGAACGCCGCGATCAAGCAATCACCGTCGTCCGTGATCTTCTGCAAGGTCGAAAAGAAGAAGCCGACAACGTCATTTCAAAAGGAAAAGACGTTTCCTCCGCTCGACGGATCACGCTTGACAGCGCGAGAGAGGCCAAGCTGTGGTGCCTCCTGGGAGATCTCGAGCCCGACCATGCTGTCACGCATTACGAGCGTGCATGGCGTTTGTCAAAGGAGACGTCGGGCCGTGCGATGCGGTCGTTGGGTGGGTATTATTTTGCTCGCGGAGAGTTCGCGAGCGCTGTACCGTGCCTCTTGAAAGCGGTGGCAATTAACCCACTCCTATCCCGACCGTGGTTCATCCTCGGTTGCGCGTACACACGGACCGAGAACTGGGAAGGCGCACGGGACGCATTTAGCCGATGTGTCGCCATTGATGACGAAGATGCGGAGAGCTGGAACAATTTGGCCACCATCTATCTCCGCTTAGACGAAGCTCGCAAGGGCGTCAGCGAAGAGGGAGACGACATACCCGAAGTAAGGTTCTCGCACGCGAGGGGGGATAATTTTTCGGATAAACTGATCATGACTGGTTCCGTCCAGGGAAGCGACGTGTCCGGTAACACCGTCTCGTTCTCAAACAAGACGCTCGCCTTTCGGGCTCTCAAGCAGGGCCTCAAATATAGATACGAAAATTGGCGCATGTGGTCCAATTACATGATCGTGGCCATGGACGTCGGAGAACTCTCCGAAGCGTGCCGTGCACAGGGCCGCATTGTCGAAGAACGTGTGGCAAAGATTGGCGCGGAATGCGTGGACGAACAAATTCTGGCGCGTTTGGTAGATGCCGTGACAAGAGCACCCGTCGACCCTGATCGTACCGCCGCCGCTGCCAGTGGGGAAGATGTCACAACACAAACACGTGAGCAGCATGCTGTCACGAATCCAAACGAAGGACGTGGATTGCTGCGGCGCGTGCTGGACCTCTTTGAGCGGACGATCTTACCCCGCATATCCTCCCCCGGCGTCTTGCACGCCTACGCGCGCCTGCTCACGTGGCAAACCCGGTGGGAAGATGCACTCAAGGCCTATCTGGACGGCTATCGTTGCGGTACGGCGGGGACGTTTGAAAAGGGAGACACGGACGTTGAAAAGTGGCGTCAAGCCGTACACGACGTCCAGGACATCGTGGACGTTCTCAGAAATTTCGGGCCGCGGGTACAAGGCTTCAATTGGAGACACCAAGAACGGAGTATCGTGCGCACATTCATCGGACGATCAAAAGATTTCGAAGACGAACCAGAGTGGTCCCATTTACTAGAGATACAAAACGAGCTGCGGAATGAGGAGTAGGGATGACGGTGGTAATATATGACAGACCGCAGCATCGGGGAGATATCAGTTCCAGTGCGAGGCGGAAACGAAAAGGCGATTGTGGCGAGAGTTAAAACACAGAAGCATGAAGCAAAAAAAGAAACGCAAAAAAATGATGACCGGGTGGCAGCGTTTCACGATGACCGGCGGTATGAGTTTAACGTGCCACCGGATTTAGGTGTATACTACTACATAGCAAGTATGATGTGAAGAGGGAATCGATTTACGGCCAGTGCTTAGAAATGAGTATGTGTGGCGTGGTCGAAAAGGCTGCGGAGGGTATGGCGGCGGGAAAGAGGAAAAAAAGTCTATGTTTGCCAACTCAGCGCCATGGCCATGCGATTGAGGGTGAGAGTGGTTAGTATCTCGGTCACGACGCTGAGACCGGCATGTTTGATAGTGATCCGCCCATTGAATACGTCCTCGGGTTGACTCAATTCCCAAGTCGCGACGGTCGTCCGTCCATCGACGCACTGCAATAATCCAGCAAGTCAGACAACACGGAACGCACAGGAGTCAAGGGTGAAACGAGACCCCTACCTCCATTTTTTGTGGAAAGATCTTCCACTTGAGCTCTTTCCCATGTTGTGTCGTAAAATAGCGTGATCTAGTGTTCGGGTCAGCCTTTCCACACTTGCGCCAATCGGAGCTCCCCCGGTCATGTGACACGCGGGAAACAAGAAACAATGACGGGGGAAACGGGATGGGGAATATGGCAACTGAGGCGGGACGTACGTGCTACCTTTCTTTTGTCGGATATGATGCGCCATCGGGACTTCCTGTCCATTTCCGTACACGAGGAACCCGCGCGCCTTGTTCGGGCCGAAATAGAGGTAGGCGTTGTTGGGGCCCATGATTTCGGGGTGTTGTTGACACCATTCCGCCTCTCGGGCGACTTGGACGACGATGTTGGGTTGTTCGTGGACCTAATGAGGGCAAAAAAAGGGGGGGATGAGATCAGATGGGTGGGGTTGTGCGACGGTTGGACCGACCGTTTTCCTACGAAAGCAACATCACTCGGGTGAGCGGTTAGAATGCGGCAAGTGTGGACGTACACTGTGAAGGCGGGTCTACACTCTAAATCTTCGAATCGGTGGGAGAAGGGGTCGTCACCGAACTGCAAGAGAACGTATGTACCAGCCATTCTGAGGGGGGGAGATGGGAAGGAGAGAGAGGACATTCATTGCTGTTGAGACGGCTTTGCCTTTTCACGAACAAGGGCACTCTCGATCGGGAAGGCTATCATGACAGCACTGCCACAAAAGAAGCCCACGTGGTATCCGAAGCGCCACGTGGGAGCGTGTCATCGCCGGTGGATTGGCTCCTTCCGAGGGTTCGAATTTCAGTGCGAGTTTCAATATACCGTGTCCTTTTTTTTTCCCAAAACAAAATCGGAATTCTATTTTAAAAACAGTCATAATTTCAGAGGCGCTAGTGGGTACGTGCCAAGTGCTCATCCAAGCAATAGACCAAGGGTCCTGCATTTATTCTATGGCTGCATGCACCCTTCAGACCAATTCCCTTGAAGCGAGACCGCATACCCGTAGAGACTCATCAGTCATACACTGGGAAACAAGGGTCAGTCATGATCCATAAATCACAGCATCCGTCATACCGTGAACGACACCTAGCCAAGCACGCATCAGTTAATGGTTCGCCATCACCAGAACAACCACAATGGCACGCACCGTAGAACAGGGTCCAGACCAGAATGAACGTAAAAATATTGTCTTGGCCAGGATTGACCAGTTCTCCAAGACCGCCAGACAGGTATTTTGCGGGCTTTCCCTTGCAATTGATGGCGTATATCACAAACGACGTGGACAGCACGGACGCGGCGAACAGCGCAAATCCGTGCCAGTTCTCAAGGCCAAGTATCCCAGCCACAGCGCCAGCAAAGCATGAGGAAAGGAATTTGACGGATGTGAGGGATTGGTTGTGCAGCACATTGGGCGCAAACACCAGCTGGGCCGCTGGATCGGAGGGCGACGCCATCGGACGCTGGGGACAGTTGAAAAAAGGATGCGCGGTGTCCCGGAGTTAGAATTCCCACGATCTAAATTACCCCTATCACTGCTATTGTCCAGGTTTTTGGCTGCACAAAAATGTGGAAAAAAGCTATTGCCATAGTATGAGAATTCCATATTTATCCTGGGAAAAATATCCAGAAGAAAGATCTTTCTGGTCAATATTTAGTAGCCGAAAACGAACACTGCATGCCATTCGCCAATATCTGCAGGCAGGCTAATCGCAATGGGTCATGAAGCATTTAGTCAAGTCGGCGGCTTTTCAAACGATCCCGTGTGCATGCGCAGTTTCGTCAC
>JBBPQU010001056.1:0-11707 GCA_038092655.1 Boletus sensibilis
TGTAGTAGCTGACTAATCGTGATAGGGGTAACTTCGAGCAGGCGAAGGTATGCAAACAATGAGCCGGATCATCGAATTCGAGGACATGGAGCTGGATGCGTGTCTAATGTGTTCAAAGGACTTGCCTAATTCTAGTTGTACTCTTAATACATCATGACTGTCCCGCACGAGCAAACCAGTGTTTTTGCTGGCCACATGTCGCATTTTTACAGCCAGGGCAGCGAAGACCCATTTGTACACTCATCGGCACGCCCTTCCCGGCAGAATAGTCACGAAGATGCTGTGCTGTAATGTCAGCAAGGGCGCGGACGAACACTGGTGACTCGTTCAGGGATTCTGCGCGTTGCATCTCCATCCCAAGCTGTAAAAGTTGTACCATGAGACAGAGTGCGCACGTGTATTAGCGATAAGGGGGCCTTGGGGAACATGTGGCTTATTTACCTCTCTTCCCTCTCTCATGTACTCCAGATCGAGTTCGTAAAGTGTTTCGATATGGTCGCTTGTGAAAGCAATCGGGATGAGGATCACTTGCTTCCTTCCGAGACGCGCGAGTCCCTTGACAGCTTCACCAGTTTGCATACCCATCCATGCAGAAGGCCCAACTTGGGATTGCCAAACCAGGCGATAAGGGTTCGAGTGCCTCAATCGATCCATGACGGCATTCACAGAAGCTGACACTTCGAGAACATACGGATCTCCACGATTGACCACTGACATGGGCAACGAATGCGCTGAGAATAGCAGCACTACGTCTGAGCGATCGGACGGCTGAAATTTTTGTAGCGCGGCCTCGATGTTCTGTGCCATAGCCTGGGCAGCAATACAGTGTGAATTGGCAGACGGCGACGTGTCTCATACTCACCTCGATGAAGCCAGGGTGGGTACCCCATCGGTCAATCACACTCCACTCAATGTCTCCCATCTCACCCGCTCTTCCTCGTCTGAAGAGTTCATTCAAGCTGCTTCCTGTCGTACTACAGCTATACTGGGGGTATTGTGTGAATGCTACGGCACGCTTCACACCGTCGGCTTTCATGCGGCGGGCAGTCTCCTGCGTGAGTGGGTTCGCATACCGGAAGGCCACATACGCCTTGTGGGGAGCGGTCTCTGGATGGAGCTCGTCGAGTAATGCACACATCCCAGCGCCTTGATACTCGGTATACCGAAGGATGGGCGACCCTCCGCCTATCTCGGCATATTGCTTTTCGATTTTGGGTGTCCGTCGTTTAGCGATGATGGGTGCAAGAACACGCTGGAACGGTAATGGTATAAGGTCTCCGTCCATGAACAGGTTTTTTAGAAAGTCATGGGTCTCCGGTACCTGTGAGAAACCACGCGAAACGGTGAGGTGAGTAGGTTGCGTGAATGTAGTTGCTGTCTGCGTACCGTGGATGGTCCGCCCATATTCAGCATGACAATAGCTGGAAAGGCGTCAGAAACACTGCAAAAAGACTAGGCAGAACGATCTGGGCACCTGTGGGACTGCGGCACCAAGTGAGATATGTTCTGAGACTCCGAAACTAATTCACAAGCCCACCTCTTGTGCTTGACTGAAGATCCGTGCACAGTGGCCATACGACGGAGGTGAGAGGCGGCCGAGACCTTTGCTCTAGATACTTGGGACAACATTGCAGACAGTGGTAAAGACCTGCTCAACGTCGGCGCGGAGGCCGGGGATGCTGGTCGATTCGGGGGTGGGTCAATGACTAAGCGATAATGTACATTTTTGGGAATGGGACTAGTGTTACAGGTAAATGACTAGCACTAAGTAGATTCTAACAACAAATAAGAAATAGATACACTTGGATCTATGTAACCGTCGATTGTTCAATCCGGTGTATAAGTTCTTCGCCGTGCAGCTTGGTAAAGAACGGACGATGGGGGATACGGACCCAAGATATCAGACGCGACGGGGTAGCGTGGCCGACGCTGGTCGAAGCGTGAATAAGCAGGGAGTGGTTCAGTCTCTTCCAAGGCATCTCCGCGTGAGGCGGTGACGGGAGGATTGGGTTCGACTGGCGGGACTCTACTGGAAGGAGTCCCTTGAGATGGGACTCCAGTCAGCGAAGGATCCTGGGCTAGGGGGTTGATGCTGATTGTCGTTGAGGATATCAATGGGGAAATCTCTGCGTCATCTCCTCGAGCAGGGTAAGGAGGGGAGTCACTCGGGGAGTACGATGGGGGATCAGGAAAGGGGGAAGGGGTACCCAGATATGACGGTGGGTATAATACTTGCATGATGCTACGAGTTGAAGGCAACGAACTGCGAACATAGCTCCGCGAGCGGGATCTCGTAGGGGTACGTCCGGGATCTGCATCGTCGTCAGTTTCCTGTGACGAAATGTGAGCGGAAATACGACAATGAGCAGCACTGTACATACAGAGTGTCTATTGCAGAAAGCACAAGTGCAGCCCGCAACATAGACTGTCTCCGCCATGGCGATAGCCCAGTGTTGTTGGGCGACGTCATCGTTCATCTGTCCAGGATAGTCGATGTCCGATGCGTCAGCCTGAGATGCAAATGATCAATGCGGATTGCAGGCAGGTAGGTCATTGACATACCTGAGACTCGGTCCGGGACAGAAATGACTCTTGCTCTTGCTCAGGGGGAGAGCGATAGACGAGTGGGTCAAGAAATATTTTCTTGAAGTTGGACAACATGGCGGGGACTGAGGAGTGTGTATGAAAGGAGGGACATCAGGATAGCGGGGCAGCGTATATATACGAGGCGATGCGGATTGGGGTCAAGAGAGAGGAGGTTTCAAGACTTTGAATTGAAAGTGATCGCTCCATAGCCTTCATTGATTCCGCACCGACAAAATTGAGCGGGGAAGGAGACAGGGGCTGGTTGGCTGTGCGTCCCATATTCAAATGGTCGTCCCGGTCCGTCCCCGGTCCGGCCGTGATGAGATAGTTTGGTTGTGTTTGTGTGTGTATTGAGTGTATAAAGTGCTACGTGTCCTGTTGACGTGTCTTTTTTTCGCAGCTCTCACCAGCCAGCCACGTCCGCCAATTGACGTGCGCAGTCCTTTTTGACCATATCTTTATTCGTCTTATCCTTTCTACCTTTCCACCATGACACAGCACGCTTTCGTCGACCCTTCCTCCCTCTCCCTCCCTTCTTCCTCCCTCAAGCGCCCTGCTTCCCCCGCCTCTACCGATGATTCCAGTCCCTGCCCCACCGACGAGCCCCCTCGCAAACGCCCTCGCTCCGCCGTCACCCCCGAGGAGCGCAAAGAGGCTCGTGCACATCGCAACAGAATAGCCGCGCAGAACTCCCGCGACCGTCGAAAGGCACAATTTGTCCATCTCGAACGCAGAGTCGCCGAGCTCGAGGAGGAGAATAGACGTCTCCGGGCCGGTATTCACGTCAGCCCGGCCCCCTCTATCTCTACTCTCTCGGAGCCAAACGTCACGACCATCGAGCGGGAGCCGGAACAGCAGCGCAAACTTCAAGAGGAGCAACGTGAGCGTGAGAACCAGGAATTGCGCGAACGAATACGAACACTCGAAAAAGGTTATGAAGCCGTCGTACGAGCATTGGCAGCGCAGGGCAATACTACTGTTACCTCGAGCATACCCACACCCCCTGCAACAAGCCCAGCCCCAATTGTCTCGTCGCATTTCCAATCGTCTTCTTCAGAACCAGCATCAATTCTAGAGTCTTCCAATACTCCATCCCCTTTATCACCAAACACCACTACCTTATCCTTGGCACCCTCATTGCCACTCTCCCCAACCTCCCCACACTCGACCCTTGTCGACAGTCCTCTTCTTTTTTCGAGCGGCGATTCGTTCGACTTCCCCCAAAGTCCCACTCTCTCGGCGACTGACACATACCTTGCCTTGCCCAAAAAGTCGCTCGACCTTTCCCTAGCCAATGATGCCCCCACTCGCCACCTAGCACGGGTGGTGAACACTGTCGACCATTCAGCAGTGTCCCTGCAGCGGGTGGGCGGTACACAGATGGTGATGGGACCAGCGAGCACAACGAGGTGCTCGGCAGTGATGCGACCGAAGTTCGTACTTTGCACTTGGGCTTCTTCATCTTGCTGACACTCTGCCTGTAGCCCGAAGACGAGGCAGCATCAGATGCTGTCATCACGCGTCTGTTCGCGGAGATCCTCGCGTCGCCGCCGCTTGGCTCTAGCACTCTTTCAAGTTCTAGCACTTCGCCAGAAGATGCATTCAACAAGGAGGTGTTGACCAAGACAGAGACCAACCCCTCTGATGATGGGCTTGGCCTGGGCATCGGCATGAGTGGTATTGACACTGTCGACTGGGTAGAACAAGTCCGCGCAGAAATGGAGATGGAGAAGCTGCTAGAGATGCTTCCGAATGCGCAGGATGTCGCTATCGATGCGATCCTGCACCCTAACGTCAATCTTGACGCTGACATGGATTTCTCGAGTACGCTCGCATGGGATGGGGTCAGTGTCTTTTGATTCCTATCATCCTGAGCGCAACGAGATACCATGGCGCTCGGAAAGTCAAAACATCAGCCGCAGCTCGACGCTGTGTTGTGTATGTCTCTCTAGGTCATTATGCTTTTCTCCTCCATTGAACGCACGGACTATGCATCCCATGATCGCGCTCGTCAGTTGGTTCTATCTATTTACTACTCTACCTTGTCCTATTGGTCTCTCTTCATCTTCTTTCTATTGACATCAGGTACTCAGCTTATCGCGGACGTGCACCACCTTCGGATTACCTGCCTTCGTATTCCACATTCTTTCCCCCGTTCTCGCCCCCTTCCAGACAGGTCCATCCAAGTCACTCATACTCTCGATGCTGTTCTCCCAGTCACACCCGTTCATTCGTTTCTCCCCGCGAGGGTCTGACGAAATGAATGATGCGGTGCGTGCATGGTGAGCGCTTGGGAGGTATGCGCGCTGGTTATGGTCTGATTTGTGACGTGGGTTTCACCTTTTTACCGCATGATTGTGTGGTACTTGGATGCGTTGGTTGGTCTGTCTGTAGTTAGTGCAAATCTATGATGGTTTGATTCTGATGTCAATTTTCTGTGTGTGATTTCTTGAACGGCATCTCCAAGAGGCTCGAATTGGAAGTGAGCGCCAACTGTCGATAAACGTGACCGGCCGTTCTGCACAACTCGACCCTGCGTGCTCCTCGGACCGTGCTCTGCGGCGCGTCAAGTCGTCGTTGTTCAACGACCAGGAACTCGTAATAAAAGGGCAGAAAAGAATTTTCGCGCTCTTCCAAACGACAAACCAAACCCAAACGGGTCGGCTATTCTGCTGGCGACCTTGTTTTCAAGGTTTGATAATCGACTAAGCCCCTGTCGTCTGTTCACAAATAACGTACAATGAACATATCAAGGATTCCCATGGACACCAGAAAGCGCAAGGTCATACTACTAGTAGCATCCCTGATATGAGCAATGTTCGCTTCGGCAAAGAACACGACGAAAAGTACAAATTTCGGGTCTTTTTTTCACCGTCTGAAACACACTTTATGAATACACATGTTGACTGAATGCAAGGGTCGGACGACAGGGAAGAAGTACGCTGGTCATCCGAATCTACTTCATCTCTTCATCCTCTTCTTCATCCTCCTCTGGGTTGAGACCAGCTTTTTCGAGTGCCTCCTTGGAAGTATAATCGACTTTCACACCCCGCGTTCGCCGACCTACGATCGCGGATGGGTCAATTTCCTCAAATTCTTCTTCTTCCTCATCCTCCTCTTCCTGAAACATGAGATTTACGGATAGGAAAAACGTTGAGTGCGGAGGGACAAGCGAGGAGGCGTTTAACGTACCTCTTCCATTTCTTCGTCCTCGTCTTCCTCTTCCTCTTCCTCTTCCTCTTCTTCCATGGATACGTCAGGTGAAGTGACGGCGCTCTTTCCTTTTCCTTTGTTTTTGCTCTCGGGCGATTTTACGCCTGCATTCGCCCCATTGGAAGGTGTTCTGACAAATAGCGCCGAGTTCACATCAAGATAGCGGTGTCCCATGGAGTAAACAAAACGCACCCAGCTGCGGTAGACATCTTCCGAGATTCCTAGGTTACGGGGAACACGTCAATACGAATGCGGTATGATCGTCTGGGCGTGATGGACTGGATAATAGCAAGAACAGACGCGTTGGTGATGTTTGTTTGGGCGTGCTGTGTGTATTTGGCGACGTTGGGTGTAGAGAGGCTAGCCATCCTATTAGGCTATTACTACCACCAGCCACAAATAACTTCATAGTTGGATGTAATTGTGCGTACCGCCTGGGGTAACTAGTAACAAAGGATGGCAACGGTGTGATCCGCCCACGTAACCAAACCAGGGGTTGTAGTAATGACTTGCTGTGAGTGCCCTAAGTCGGATAGACGATCTGTGCAGGGTCTGATCAACGACCTCGTGGGTCGTCGTAAGAGTCGAGTGTCTCGTGCCCGGACTGACGTTTTTGCGGTTGACCAGAAGAGGGTTGGATCTGACTCGTCATTTCCGTTACGCGTGTCGCCAACGTCACGGTACTAGAGCGACGGTTACGCGCAAGGGTCGGATAATAGCAAGCCCTCGAAAATTGAAATCCAGCTGGATGGGTGTTTTTCCATGCAGCCCGGCAGCCGTGATGTAGGACTCTGGGATGATCGACAAGGTTTATAGCCGATCCGGTGACAAGTGTCGAACTGTCAGCGCAGTAAAGAGATGTCCGGGTCCTCGAAGTGTCGGTTCATCTCACTTTGGACCGAGAATAGTTTCCTATCAGAGTACTACATGAATTTATCTACATTCTGCCCACTGCGCCGTCGTCGCTGCTTGTGGACATTGTCGGGTGCAGATATCCCCGTCCGATGACCGCGTGAGTGACAAATAGAGCTACTACGAGTAACTAATGATGTGCCTTTCTGCATGCACGTAACTACTTTCTGGCGTTCTGCCTGGTAAGCGAGCGTGTCATTACCATCTCTTTCACCTGCCCCTTCTACTCATCATCCGCCTCGGAAACGACGACGACGACCACAGCGACAGCGCCCAGTCGCGCTCTCCCTCGCTGTCCACAAACTTCTCCCTCGCAGACACCGCTTTTGGCCCACTCGTAACGGGTGCAGTATCCCCGTTCCCGCGAGCCTGGATCGCCTTCCCCACCCTTCTTATCATCTTTCTTCCATACAATGTCTCGAGCGGTAGCCTCGCCCTCCCCCGGCGATTTAGAAAAGCCCATAACTTCATTCTTTGTCCCACCTCCAATCCAGAGGTTGTCCCGATCCTTCACTGGCTTCACCGTCCCGCCTTCAAACTCCCAGTCGCCGTCTGATCGTGCCTCAAACCTCCCTTCGCAAACCAGTCCTTCTCCCCTCCCCGGTCCCAATAGAGCGCTCAGCACCACGGAGTCACCGTATTCCCACTCGTCCACTTCCAGGCCATCAAATATCTTCCCACGTCTACACCGTCTCGAAATCGCAGATGACATGGCCAGCAAAGAGAAAAAGCCCCCACTCCTTGATCTCAAGCTCTCCTCCACCTCCTTTCTCGATGCAATCGCCACGGACACCGATTCAGACAAACCCCTCTATGCCGTGGAGACCGTTGGCTCATCCACGACAGTTTGGCGCTCGGATCCTTGGGACGGTTCTGCCAAAATCGCCGACATACGCTGGCCCAAGGATCTTCCACTCAAAGGAAAGGGAAGGGATCACACACAAGGCGCAACGGTCCAAATGGACGGCCTCCGCTGGAGAGAAACGACGAGTCTGCTCAAGTCTAGCGGTCTAGGAAGGTGTGTAACCCACGATTATGTGTATTCCTGCACAGCTCTTGACCGCTGTTTCCTGTACCAGCTCACGCAAGTTCCACGTACCGTGTCATTCACATGCGCTCAAGTGGAAGCGAGAGGGGAATATTTACATGGTATGTGTCTCCTAGCCGGTACTCGCGCGGTCTGACCAATCTACCTAGTGCACCACACTGACTTGCAAGGGTGCTGTGGCAACCTTGGAGTCCTTTGACAATGCCGACACAGCACCCAGACTAAAGGTATTCGAGACCTTGGGTAGCTTCCATCGATCTGTGCCTCAGCTTGACCATGCGGGTATATCTCTCTTTCTCCTCGACCACCTTTTCGTCACCGCCCTGTTACTTGTCACTGAGCCCGAAGATTGGATGATCGTCGCTCGCAACCCAACCTCCCTCGACGGTCGGTCAGCCGACGCGCAGCCCCCGTCTGTTTTCACCCGCGCTTCTACTCGGCAATGGAGGAAAATCATGTACGGAGAACCCATGTATCCCTCACTTAAAACGCCAGCGTTCGACAAAGGCACTATCAACTGTGGCGAAGATGCCGACGTTCTTGACATCTCCGAACCGCCGCAGTTGTCGACGTCCATACGCCAATGGCGGAAAATCGTATATGGGGAGCCGCTTTACCCTTCCTTGCGCCCACAGTCAGCTGACGGCTTCGATCTTCCGCCGCGACCAAGTACGGCAAATAGTTTTTCCTCCGGGTCGGCATATTCTCCTCCCACCCCCTCCTCTGCCCCTTCAACTGGATTTTACGATGCACCGCCGCTGTTTGATGACATCGACAGAACCACTCCTCCCAATGGCAGTGAAACTAGGCGGGTTGTTTCACCACTCGCGCCCTCTTCAGGCACTCTTTCCCCCATGCCTTCTTCGGAATGCATACCGCTTTCTGCATTTCCCATTCCAACACCACCAAGTGCTCGGCGAGAACTCCCTTCTCCTCCGTCATCCTATCAACCTCCGCCATCGATTCAGCCTTGGTTACATCGTTCACGTTCGTCACCAAAGCTCAGCCACAGCACCCAAACTCCGACACCATCCGCGGATGATCAAGACGATCCCATCAATCAAAGTTTGCTTACACGTATATCTTCAGGGTGGAACGTGCGGCAGCTGCCAACTCCTCCACTTCGAGAGTCGCCTATTCAATCTCCGCAAGCACAAATTCGGCCTGCGGAGGCCAAGCGGCTCTCACAAACGCACCAGCGCAGCCTACCACCGACGCCAGCGTCGATCTCTCGATCGTCGTCGACGGCGGAACCACATCATGGGCACTCGCAGTCGCAAGTGGTAACTTCCCAGTCTTCGCCAATCTCGACTGTGGTTCGGCCGTCTACTGCTCAACCGGGGTCATCCATCGCAACACAGAATGATGCGGCCATACGTGGCCGACGACCACGGCTTGAAAAAGATCCCGACGCAGTTATCAACTGGATGCGGAACATTACTCGTGCGCACCGTCGGCGCGCCGTTGACGGCGACGAAGGGGACCAAGTTTCCGGCCCATATGATACCACATTTGATCCCACGTATGATGCTCCACCGCCAGCATACAACGCTATCGACTTCTCCACGCCTCCACAGGCACGCTCACCACCCGAACGTACCCAACGCTGAATGGACTTAATGTAGCGCTGATTTCTCCATTTGTTTTCTTCGGGAGCTGGAATCCTTTGTTTGCATGTTACCCTCATTGCCGCCGATGTATCAGCCATAATACTGTTTTTGCTCACTTGAGTCAGCTATATTTGTTTTGCATTTTATCCATTTACCCCACATAACATACGTGCATCTTACTCATTTTTACGCGACCTAGTTCCCTCGTTGTGCATCCTGGTATAATTTCTCCCGGGTTGGATGTGGCATCTCATATTGTCCAGTAATCTTGTCCGTTGTTTTCGCCCGTAATTTCGCTTGGGAAGAGACAGCACGTTTCCCCTTGGATGTTGGTCTACGTCACGACGTGCGACATCCAGCACTTTTTGTACCGCTAGAGGAAAGGATAGATGTATACTCCCGAGATTGAAATGACGACTCATCTCAGCTGGTCATGATAATTAGCGATCAGTACACCGTGGCAAGCTGCCAGTGGATTTCGCCATCAGTACGGCTCTCCGAGCCTTCTATGCGCCGTGTTCACAATTAACGTCTCTGGGTTCACGAGGCATTATTACCCCGCAAATATAAATATTCGCGGCAGCGCTTGTGTCAGTAATCGTTCACACCGCGGCCCGTAGCTCCGAAGGGGGCAGTCGATCCAACAACGTCTCACACCGCCCCAATCCAACTGAATCAGGCAATCAAACGACCAACGCACGACGTACTCGAGGTCATTTAAAAAGAAAAACACACGCAACACATCGTCTGCAAACCATCATGGCGAGCTCGGACGACCCATCCGTGACCGCGACGGAAAAGACACCCAACGGACACACCCCCTCTCCGGCTTTCGGAACCGTAGAAGCAGCTTCCTTATCCCCGTCGCGACGACGTTCCTCCCTCAATAGAGATGTCAGCGGATCAAAATTCATCGTCGTGATGGTGGGTACCTTTCCAGTTATCCCCATGTAGGAAGGCGTCATGCATCATGAGTGCGAACGTTGGCTCTGCTTGGTTGTGTATGATCAGATCGTCTGTCCTCCGATCTCGATACGATCTCGAAGCCAGACCCCCACGCCCCTTTTTTTCGTGCTTCTTGTTCTCCTTGTGGTGTGGCTGACGAACGGGTCGTGGATATGTTATCGCAGGGCGTGTCCGGGACGGGTAAGTCCACGCTGGGGGTGGCCCTCTCCGATGAATTACACCTCCCCTTTATCGACGGCGACGACCTCCATCCCGCAGCCAACGTCGCCAAAATGTCCCGGGGCGAACCACTTGACGACGCAGATCGCCGACCCTGGCTTGACACGATCCGCAGAACTGCGATCGCGCGCGTGCTGGAGCAGTTGGGGGTCGATCACGACGAGTCGGAACGGGTCGAGCGGGGGACGAAGCGCGAGACGGAGGAGAGGATGATCGGGTGTGAGTTGGATGTGGATCGGGGTGCGGGGACGAGGGGGCTGTCGTTGATGTGCGACGAGGAGCGGCGGCCGGCGGGGGTGATTGTTGCGTGTTCGTCGTTGAAGAAGTCGTACCGTGCGGTGTTGCGAGGGGAGGGTGTGCCGCTCCCGCTGCAGACGCAGACGCCCAGGTCAGGGTCCACGTTAGGCGCGTTTTCGTTGCCCACGTATTTCGTGTATTTGAAGGGCGACAGGGACGTGTTGATGGCGCGCATGCAGAATCGAGAGGGTCATTTCATGAAGGCGGGTATGTTGGAGAGTCAATTGAATACGCTGGAGAGTCCGGAAGATGAACCTGGGGTGGTGACGGTGTCGGTGGATATGTCTACGAGGGAGCAGGTCCGGAGGGTCGTTGAGATGATCAGGGATCCTGACGAAGAGATAACTTAGGGCTCGTTCGTTGTCGTCGTGACTTGATACTTGTTATCTATCAATAGTTCGTTATCGACCGCGTATCGCCACAAGTGACAACAAATACCTTGCTCTCATCCACCACGTCAACACAGAATGGACCACGGCGGGCACGATGGACACGACATGCCTCCCAGGTGCTCCATGAATATGCTCTGGAACACCCAAATCATCGACACATGCGTCGTCTTTCGTTCCTGGCACATCCGCTCCAACACCGAGTTCGTCCTCTCGTTCGCCACCCTCGTCCTCCTCAGCGTTCTGTACGAATACCTCCGTCTCTTCCAACGCGACGTGGATGCGCGGATTCGAGAAAGGGTGAACAAGGGAAAGAGAGCTGCGAGTCCCGTGAGCGGGCGGAGCACGCCTGAGCGCGGGGAAGATACCGGGTTGCTGAATGGCAGGAGGGCAAAATATGTCGGGTGAGCTGCGTGCCACGCTGCAAAAAAAAAGCAACCAAAAAGTTGACCCAAACCGTTTCGTTT
>JBBPQU010001057.1:0-11701 GCA_038092655.1 Boletus sensibilis
AATGGAGGATGGACACGGGCAAGAATTCGTGTCTGGCATCGCTGGAAAACCCGAGGGATCCCTCGTTGGCCTTTTATTTTGTGAGATTCGTTATGATCTGTAAGCAAGGCGGAGGAAAAGAAATCACTTACTCGAAAAGACCCCCAAACACGAAGGTCGCCGCCAGAACTGATGGCGGCAGATACACTGTCCCCTGCGGCGATGCGCACAGCACGGAAGTTCTCGTCCACCAAGGACTGTAGTGGATAAGGGTAAGACGTGATAGTGTCGATGTCAATGAAGGAGCCTGGGTTGTTGGGATCAGGGACATCTGTCGTGACACGGCCCAACGCGGCGTCGTCGTTCACTCCACATGACCAGACCTTGGCGGGATATATGAGCACACAATTATAGCACGACTAGGGAATGACATACTGTGCCCTTTTCGTCAATGAAAAGGGTATGTAACCCTCCGGCTGCGACTGCCTCGAGGCCAGCACCTTCGGATCCAAACACACCTTCTTTGATTTTTGTATCAACCCATGTGTTCCGCTTTGGAAAGGAAAACTCGTCCAAAAAGTGTGGGCCCATTCCGAATTGACCAAAGTTACCTGCACCCCATACAAATAGTTGGTTGGCGGGTCTTTGGTGGTCGGGAGGGATCGGGAGGGGGTTAAAATAGGGTTTCATCTGCTGGTGCTCCTCGGACACGGTGGGGAGGCCATTGAGGGTTGGTTTTCTGCCCAGTTTCCTGGTAGACATGGATTTTTTCAAGGTGGCCACTTTGCTGGCCTCGGTATCGGAGTGCGCGCCTCTCGAACGCGTACGCTTCCGAGGGGGCGACTCGTGGAGGGGTGAGGATGCGCGCTTGGATGATCGACTGGTCGTTCTGGCGAGCGGTTTTGTGTCAATGGGTTTGGCGGTGCCATTGGTGGCCGGGAGAGGAGCTGCTCGTGCGGGAGCTGTTCCGGGGGGGCCGAGAGAGGTGGCTCGGGTGGATCGACGGAGGGGAGGTTGGTTGGACATGACTGAGATGGTACAAGCCAAGTTCAATGACAAGAGTCGGACTCTTCAATATCACGTGATCAGATCGCGTCTGTGGCTAGTCAGTGAACACAGCCACACTCAGCCATGTCTCGCCGTCTTCTTCATCGCTACCAGCTAGCTACACTTCCTCCAAGAGAACCGTACGTATTCCTAAAACAAATATTTATTCAAACCAATATCCTCCACAGGTTCACCGTATGTAACCCCGCTACAGGGGAAGCGCTTTACTCGTGGGTCTGCTTTGCTCCCGCATACCATCTCTTCCGCTCATGCAAAAACAGTGTGGACGCTGCCACTGCCAAAGATGTGGACACATCTGTGGCTCGGGCCCATACCGCATATCAATCTGGGGTATGGTCCAGAGCACCGCTTCTGGCCCGCTCTACCGTTCTCTCGCGCCTGGCTCACCTACTTGAGGAACACACCCCAACCATGGCAAATATAGAGACCCTGCAGACCGGAAGGGCTATCCGAGAGATGACTGCTCAGATCGGTCGTTTGCCACAATGGCTGTGTGTCAATTCTTCCGTGAGATAGGCAGTCACGACTCAACCAAGGGCCGCAGACACTATTATTCCGCTCTCCTGAGAACACATCAAGGATTTGTGACACCGACGCAAGGGAAATTGCTCAATTTTGTTCATCGTGTTCCGCTCGGCGTCGTCGCGCAAATCACTGTGAGCCTTCAAACAACCACCGTCTCTCCGAGCTCTCATCAGAATGGAACAAAATTAGCCTTTCAATCATCCCTTATTCATCGCCGTAAAGAAGATTGCCCCTGCGTTGGCTGCCGGTAATAGCGTCATCGTCAAACCGTCAGAGGTAGCGTTCCAGTGCTCGAGCTTGGCGCCACTAATAGTCCATATATTAGCTTGCACCAGTTTCGTTGCTTGAATTCTCCAAACTAACACAAGAGGCAGGAGGTCGGTCACCAGTAGTGTTTCATTAACATGTCAGCCAACCACGACGTAGTACCCGACGGCGTGTTCACTGTTCTTCCTGGTTATGGACACACCACAGGGAAGCAACTCGCCTCTCATCCACTTGTTCGGAAAGTTGATCTAACGGTAAGCAATCATGCGTATCCTTCATCTTTCGAATCAGCAACTCTCACACAAAGGCCGGAACACAAACCGGGCGTGCATTAGGTGCTGTTGTTGGTGCCAACTTGGCTGCATTTACTGCTGAGCTGGGTGGCAAAGTGAGCTTTCAAATGATTGCTTCGGCCCCTAGTTGATCCCATGATCAGGCTCCGATTGTTGTGTTCGATGATGCAGACCTTGCCTCAGCAGTAAACGGTGTCGCCTTTGCATCGTTTATCGCCTCTGGACAGACATGCGTTTCGGGAACCCGGATAATTATTCAGGAAAAGATATATAACAAGTTCATGCAAGCATTTCTTGACAAGGTCGAAAGAATACGACGGCGTATGGGAGATCGTAAGTTTCATATCTTGATTCTCCGTTGAGCAGGCGCCCAGATACCAGCTGTTTTCAGCTTCAAATCCACAATCCTCAATGGGATCAGTTATTTCCAGTAAACATCTCGAGCGGATTGAGCGGATGGTTCAAAGCCGCAAGAGCGGGGCAATCGCCGCCGGCGGAGAACGAATGACCGGGACGTCAGCGCTCGATGATTTCGACTTCTCCAGGGGAAGCTTCTATCCGCCAACGGTCATCACAGACGTGGACATTAAGGATGAAATATGGAAAGAAGAGATATTTGGGCCCGTGGTCATTGTCAAGAAGTTTCGTGTAAGCAGCAGTTCTACTGTTTGGGGATGCTTGTCATGGTAATCCGTTGTAGGAGGAGGAGGAAGGTGTAGCGCTCGCCAATGCATGCAAATACGGGTTGGGTGCAGGAATATGGACTTCTGATCTGTCAAGAGCACACCGCGTTGCGGATGCGATTGAAGCAGGTGTTGTGTGGGTGAATACACACCACCGCAATGATCCCAGCTCTCCTTGGTACGTGTTTATGAAGAAGCGCGTCCACATGGGATGAACCCCCACTTGTTACAGGGGCGGCATGAAAGAAAGTGGAATTGGTCGAGAAAATGGATTCGAGGCATTCGAAGCATGTGCGTATTGCCTATTCGAGAGTTGAACACTCCTGTTAAACAAGAATCATAGACTCACAGAGCAAATCCGTCATTCTCAACACTGCGACTGCGGAGGAATCTCGTGTCACCGATGACTGGTTCGCGGACTGCGGTGATGTGAAGCGATATGGTTGATACCAGCTTTCAAGACTGTAAATTCTAACTTCGCTCTGTCGGATTAGTGAATATTGTAATATCTCGTCAAGTGCTTCTAGGAATACATGCTCGTACTACAAAAATTGAAGTGTGTGATTCCTTATCCCGTCGACTTGACTGCTTCTTTGTGACTAGGCTGTTACGAGGAACATCAACAGGTCGTCATCACAACCATGGAACACAGAAGACATACCTCGCTGAGCTCGACTGGTGACTCATCCACAAAGTCTGGGACCTTGTTGAGGTCCATAAGATATGAGGTTCCTTCCTCCTCTTCCTCGAATTGCAGTGCATCAAGCTCTGTAAGAACTTTAAGCAACACGAGATGCAACACGAGGAAAAGAACTTGCCAGCTTCAAGATCTGCTTCGTCAAGCTCGTCAGGTACTGCATAAGATCTCCCTAGAGACTCCTGTATCTCGTTGGCCTGCTCCAACAAATCCTCCATGTCATAATGCATATTCTATCGTCCAGTGAGGTTAGCACAGGCCCGCCAAACGGCCATTCGGCGCGATACAACCACGCACTTCTATCTTGTCGATATCGATCTTTCCATACTGCTTTTTCATTTCCTTGTTCGCAAGCTTCATCGCATCCACGGTCGCCATCGTGTTTCTTAGGTTCTCCGTGGCGATCGCGGCGGACTCCATGTTGAACGTCTGTTGTGACAGTTGAGCGAGCTGGCCTTCGTACATCTTCTTTTGTCGAAGGACGCGAAGCGCGCGTTGTTCGATCGCTCTCTGTCGACCCGGGACAATGTACAGAGTATGAGCGATATTATGCACGGTCGGGGGAACGATCGGTTTTCGTCACCTTGCCTGGTCCGTTCCGGAGTTTACTCATCTGCTCCTTGTACCGCATCAACTCGCCATCGAGTTTCTTGATGTTGACCTCGATCGAGGCTATCCGCATATCTGTCTGGGTCCAACGGTTGTGGTCAGCGATGCGGTGATCAGGAATTGGGACGGAGTGGGGGGGATTAGGAATTGACCTACGGAATTGATGGCGTCTTGGAGTGTTGGTTTGGGTTTCTTGGTAGTGGACGTGCCGAATATTCGATTCATGATGGGGAGACGAGGTGGTTGTGGTAAGGGCTACGGATGTACTGCCACGGCGGCGGAATGGACGCCTTGCCCGAGTCAGCCGGATATGTCACAGCAGAGGACTCGACTCGGCGAGCACATCTGAACCTAGCTCGGAACGGGTATCCACAGGTATCCACAAGGCTTGACTAGGCCCTCAAATGACCAACAACCCGCGATCGGATTGGAAGCACCCCAGATCTATACAACTGAGATGACTTGTAGTGAATCATTATGTACAAACCCATGCTAGGCAACCATCTAGGCCGAGTGTGCATGACTGTGGACAGGGGATGCTGTCCTACTTTTACAACCCTCAAAACATCTCTCAGCCACCGTTTAATGTCTGTCAACTCTTACAGCCGAAAGCGCCTCACGACAGGAATCCCCTCACGGCTCCCCCGACATTTAGCACATCGAGCCTGCGAGAAAAGAGAAGTATAGTCAGTCATCAGCACTTAAACACCTAATAACCATGCTTCATTCCCCCATGCGTCCCAGGTAGTAACAACCCTGAGGCATATTCTGAGGAAAGAGGCACCGGGTTGGATCGCCTAAATGCCACGGCACGGGATCAATCCGGGCGTAACGTGCGGGATGCACAGTGCGCTTCGATATATAATAGTTACTGAGAAACTGTTCTCAAGTTTGTCGCGCTCCTCTCTCTTCCCGCCCAGGATCAAAACAAGCAAGACAGCACTTACAAGAAAGTGTCGTGTCCCCATACGCCACCAAGCTCAAAGTAACTGACTTGGGTATTACCTGCCATTCGAAGGGCATCGACGAGTTCGCGCTGTTGCTCGACTGGGAATAGGATATCGCTTTGTACACCCAAAACAAGGGTCGGTGTGGATACGAGCGGACTAAGGCCTTGGGCCAGTTCAGGCAAGTGTGGGGCTTGATTGGCTGGTGGGGGATGCGACTTGGAGTGCGAGGCGCTTTGTGACGGGATGGATGTGGGTGGATGGGAAGTGGATGATTGAGAAGGATGCATGCCAAGTTGTTCAAGGGCAGGGAGAGTGAGATCGAATAGGTCCATCGCTTTTGAGATGTAAAGGAGAGAGTTGGCGTCGTATTTCAAACAAAATTGCTCTCCCTGGCGAGCAAGGTAAGTGATCATCCATCAAGTAACGAATCTCGAGTGGAGGTTTCCCGACAGAAACGTACCTGATGGTCAAGATAGGTTTCGATGAGGAAATCGGGACATAGTGTGGGTGACCTGGCTTGGTCACGTGATGATTTGGGAGCAGCATCATCGCGCAACTTGCGACCAAAGCGCAAGTCCCACTCTGGGCCGGAGCGGTAAGTAATGGTAGCGATCTCTGATAGAGGATCAGGTTGGGTAATTTGGGGTGGACAAGGATGTACTGACGACGGGCCAGCTTCATTCCAATGTGCGGAGGCAAGGCGTCATAATAGAACCCATTGTTCCAATTTGGGTCTGCCATGAGGACTGGGCGGAGGTCAATGGAAGGATAGATTGTGGATAAAGGTACGGACCACTTCTTTGGGCATGACGCATTGCTATGCTTCCTGGACTGCTTCTGGCTGTGCCACTGATACTGACGATTTTGCGGATACGATCGGGGAACAGCCAGCCTGCGGCGAGGCTCTGCATTGCACCCATGGAAGAGCCGACACTGGCATAGAGCCGATCTATGGCAAGAGAATCCAATAGGTGGAACTGAGCCTTGACCATATCAAATATGGAGAGGATCGGGAAGCGTGTCGCGAAATGCTGGCCTGTTGTTGGATCGATCGAGGAGGGGCCAGTGGAGCCGTAGCAGCCACCGAGGACGTTTGTGCATATGACGAAGAAGTGATTTGTGTCCAAGGCCTTTCCTGGACCGATGAACTTTTCCCACCAACCTGGTGCGGGATTCAAGGAAGAGGAAGCAGCATGGGAAGAAGCGGACAGGCCAGTATGGAGAAGAATGGCATTGTCTCTGGCTGGAGATAGGGTGCCCCAAGACTCGTAAGCAATGTCAAAGGAGGACAGGGGGGATGAGTAGGTGAGGGGGAAAGGAAGTGGGTGATGATAGACGTTGTAGGAGAGGGGACTTGGACGGGCATAGGGTGGCTCAGGACCGGAGTCTGGTGAGGAAGCGGACGGTGCTTGTGAGAAGCGGGAGAGAGAAGTTGCGATGATGCGTGACTCTCGTTCGGCGTGAGCGTCTACGCATGGGAAGGACGGAAACTGGGAGTGTGCTATGGCAGCACAGTTCAAGGAGGAGGACAGACGTCGTCCTGGGAGGTGTTTGAGCTTGGGAAGGTGACGGAGTGGGAGTAACATTGTTGTATTAGCAGTCGCATTGGGGAATTCATATTTATTCATAGATTTCGACTTACACGCTCGCCGATGACGCGACCGATGTGACCCCCCCTTGTTGACCCCCCCATTTTACACATTTCCAACACGTGTTATATCCACCGTCGCTCTCCGCTGTACTCCATGTTCGTGCGTGTCTGGCTCTCTCGCCAACGCTGCTGACTATGACCGCGCGCGAAAACAAGGTGTGTCCATATTCCCTTCTCCTCCTTCCTCTCCAACACATTCGTCCCAGTTCACAGCTTTCTTTCGCTCCCGCTCTCGTTCACGCTCTCGTTCACACAATTCTACTCCTTCCCACCCCATGTCACCCGTCCTCGACCCCTCTCCTTATCCTCTTCCCCCCCGTCATCCACACAAGGACTCTTCGTTCATAGACATCCCCCCGTCGAGCTATGCAAAGTCGTCCACCCGCTCTCAAAACCGTCCAATCTCTTCCACGACGACCGCTACTCACTCCACGATCACCCCGCTTCCATCCGATTCCTTGAGGATTAGGATGAATCGCGGACGCCACGCATATGCATTCCACCCTCAGAGTACTGATACCCACACGTCCCTCGCAAATCACGATCAATCCAGTGACATTTGTGATTACGATTCTGATGATCACCACTTCCCTCGCTCAGAAACACCCTCCTCAACCAGGCGCAAGTTGGTTTTCCACTCCCTTTTCGGAATTTCTTTGACTCGTAGATCCTCTTCTTCTGTCTCCACCCCACAGCAATCAACCTCAACCTCAGAGAGGAAAGGTTCCACATCCACTTCCGCATCAGAACCCAGGAGCAAGTCTTCTCGAAAACCGTCCTTTAGACTCACCTCTCGCCCCAGTACACCAAAATCTGTCGACGACTCGTCCACTTCAAAATCACCCTATTCCATCCCTGTCCCATCCAGTCCATTACCTTTGTCCGCCAGTCCCCGTCGCCGATCATTTGGTCTCGGTGGCTCTCAGCGCAGCACTCCTAAATCATCTACCGGTCATTTACCTCTCCCACAGAGCCCTCAAGGCGGTCGCTCCCATGCTAGAAGACAATCCGTCGGGTCAGAGCGGCCACCCCATGACAGTGCAGTTGCCCTTCCGGAAGAGCCCTCGCATCGGAGTCTCCACAAAGCTGCCCATGTTCTCCCCGACGGCCGAGGTCGAAATAAAGGCAAGGAAAGAGAAAAACTATTTGCGGACTCAGAGAGACCCCTTCCTGACCTTCGTCCGTCCATCAATTTCCCTTCGCAATCTCTCCCAGTAGATCCTTCCCCCATATCTCGGAATTACATTTCCTCTCAGTTTGCAGTTCATCCTGTGTTCTCACATCTGCCCACCGTAGATTCGGCCTCGTCTGAGGAGAATGAGCAATCCACCCTTCTTGCACCACATCGCTTACCCATGATACCCCGAATCATCCATACCCCACCAACCCCACAGCGGCCGGGAGGAGTGGTTGATCCCACCTCCAGCCCGAGTACTATTCCCCCTGGAGTCGATTCTGGAAAGGTTGACATTGCCAAAGGCAAGACTGTTACTATAGCCCACCGAGAACAAGTTCTTGTCTCAAGCTCTCAGTCACACGCAGACGTGCAGCACACTGCTTCATCCAAGGGGCGTTTCACTCCCCGATTTTTCAGCGGCAAAGATTTGCCTAAAACAAAGGACGGTAATGGGCAGAAATCAAGCAGGCGACCAGCTGCTGGTTCTTCTGATGGACCTGCCCACAAGACACCTGGCTCTAATATCACCGGCCCCGCGCGCAACATGACAAGTCACCGGAGCAAACTTGGTAGCTTTGATTTCGAGCGTCCGGTTTCCGCGCTCAACAAGAGTAGTTCTACCGTGGATCGACAGGGAACACATGTCCCAAACGATAGCTCATCCTATTCAAAGGCTCGTCTTCACTTATTGGAGCGGACTATCTCGGAAGACTCTGCGCGAGGTGGAAAGTCCCGCTGGATTACGCACCATCCTGGACAGGCAGAATTGCCCATGTTGTCTCAATTAAAGGCAGATCATACGGGTGATACATCGGTCGTATCGTTCTCGTCTGTCTCCTTGCGGACAAAGTCGACTGGCATAGGTATTGGGAGTAACACACCTCCAGGACAATCCTCCAGTTGGGGTCGCGCGTCTGGCAGGCGTATCCTACGCACTTCGCATGGAACATTCGCGTTTGAGCATCCCTCTTCGGTACCTAGTTCCCCGAATCCTCAAACCTTTAATTTGGCAAGTGAGCCAAATCAGCGTGGTCCCCCCGGACATGTGTCCGGTCTTCCTCAATCTCAAGCCACAATTCCATTGCACACCATCTCCGACGCTCGAGTAAAGCATTCACGGGGACAAAGCTACAATGCGTCGGATCACGTTGAACCAGGCTATTCAAAACCCGGTGAACGTAAATCCAAAGGCAAAGGGCGTTCCCTTGATCTCGGTTTGGGACTTTCTTGGGCACCTTCACGTGTACGTGAAGAGGTCCTTATGCCGGGGTTGATCCTGGAGCGGGAAAAGGCGAAGCTGGAGAAAAGCAGAGCAAATGGGTCGGATGTCACCAAGGTGTTTGAAAGTCTACTATCCGAGTCCCGATTCCAGACTTTCAAAAAATGTAAGGACTCTTGGTCATACATGCACCTCTCGTCGACCTTTTGTCTGACGTGATCTTCAGACGTCCACCGCTTCGACGCACATATTATCCCGCTTGAGGGTCCTTCTGGGCTGCTAGTCCGTGTTGAGAAACTCCTCGCAGAATCTGGTCTCAGCGAGCGAGAAACAAACAAACTCATGGCTGAGTTTACCGTCTTTGTCGAGAATCACGGCGGGTGATGTCCATAATATTGTTGATGATCTGTGGTGTGCGCATATGCGGCACACCTTTGTTCTTGGTTGTTGGTAACTTTTCGCTATCTAATGTCTTGATCATGGCTTCATACTTGTATCGCTTTTTATTGTTTGCTATATCCTTCGGTAGGAAGTCGTGTCACTCCTTGTCTTCAATCTTATCTGCATAGCTGGCCAGCCTGGAGCCTCACCCCGTTTAATGTTACTTGTTGTGCTCTGGAGTGAGCGAGCGCGTCAAGTAAAGTTGAAAGTGCTAGAGTACATGAATACCAGCGCTCGATGCGCCACGACTATGTCGCAGGTCGAAGGGCTCTCAGTCTTTCCACCAACTTAACATCCTCCTCGCCGATAGTCTCGCCTTTGGATAGATCAGGCACAACACCGGAGAGGTCTTTGGCAGCGAGATCATGTTGTAACTCTATGTTTGCTTCTTCTGCTGTCTGCCGCAGAAGCTGATCTACTTGATCTTGCGGTGTCGAGACGGCCGTCGTGCTAGACATTGCGTCTTCCATGTAGGACGTCTGTACGTCCAGATCGGAGAACTGAGACTCGAATTTGTCCATCACGAGCGAGATCTTGGAAAACAAAAGTAATTTCTCAAACATCGCGCACTTTACCAGCGTGACGCACCTTCTCCAAGTTCATGCTTTCCATTGCTCTGTCCATCCCTTTGACTACGGATGTCATGTTGCCCGTCACCTGTCTCATTGTGACCGCAGTCTCCACCCTGCTCGCGACTGCATCGATACGGCTAGCGAGACGAAGTAAATTCAAGGACTCTGATTTCTTCCGGATCGCGTTGGAAGCGTATATCCGTGCGCCGTCGTTATTGCCTTGTTGGAGCGCCTGTCATGGTTCGGGATCCCACCGCATTGTCACTCGGCGCGGAGGAAGATGAACGCAAGGTTGAACAGACCTTCTTTAACCTCCCCCTTTCTGCAGTCTCGTCTTTCTGCGCCTTCTTTGCTTGTCTGTTCAGCGTCTTTGCGGTGAACTGTGAATTACGGTATCAGAGTGGATCTCGGATGGTTATGGCTGCGGGCAAACTTTGAGTTGGAATAAGGTCTCTGTGGGTGTGTTAGACGTGCTGCGATGGATTGAGTAGGGTATACTGACTCTCCATGTTACTCATGTTGAAGCGGGTGGTGGTATACGTGCTGCGTGCTGTAAGATGTGATGTGGCCATCTATGAGGTATTGTGATTGGTCATGTGACCCACTTGGAAATCTTTTCTGATCTAATTTCTGAGCCAACACTCAGGAGACGAGCCATCATGATGGACAGGGAGACGACGCCGACAGCTCACGGGGCAGAACCCATCTCAAAGGGTGTCGACTCCTCGTGTTTCTCCTCAATTTCTGGCACCCTCCCAGTGAGTGATAAGGCACACCAAGCTAACCCAGCCCAACAACGTCACCACGATGTCGGCTCCATTATCGCCAGCCACCGTACAGTAGCCTCTGCGGATTCTCTGGCTACCATAGACCGTCCCCCCGACGAGGTCCAAGGTTTGCCCCCTGCTAAAATATATCACCCTTATTCCGTCCATGTCCTCGCCCTTCTCATGCCCGCTTCCATCCTCGGCGTACTTGCCAGGCTTGGTCTACAAGCTTTGGTGACATATGATGGACAGAGCATCTTTCCATTAGCCTATATCCAGGCGACTGGCTGCTTCATTATGGGAGTTGCCCTGGGCATGAAGGCCCCGTTCGGTAACTTGTGAGCGTGCTTTTCATGTTACGGTGCAATCAGTTATACAGTCCTTTCAAGCTATGGACCTTTGTATACAGCCGTGACAACCGGTCAGATCGACTGCGTTCCCCTTTACAACACTGTCTTGCTGACTCATTACCGCTTCACAGGATTTTGTGGATCTTTGACCACGTTTTCTGGCTGGCAGGTCGACGTATTCGACTCTTGGGTCAATTCTGGACAGTTCCATAGAGCAGGGCTTAGAGATGCAAGTCTCTTCCCTTTTATCCAGCTCCTCGCCTTATATTACGTTCCCAGTTTATAAACGGTCTCACTAAAACATGGGTTACACTCTTATTATCGCTGGCCTCTCTCATGTTCGGGGTGTACATCGCCGGCTCGATCTTACCATACCTCCCACCCCTGAGACCACCCAAGAGAAACGTGCGCTACTGCATCACCGTCTTATCTATATTGACCTACGCTGCAACC
>JBBPQU010001058.1:0-11700 GCA_038092655.1 Boletus sensibilis
CGAAGCCGGTAAAGGGTACTTTACAGACCTGAATGCCACCCGGAGACACGGAGGCAAGACATGGATAGCACCCAATGTCATGGTCAAGGAGGCTGTGAGTGTCATGATGTATTTTGTCTGAATTCAGCTAAGAACTCTCCGTAGAAAGCATTGTATTTCCCAAACATTTCCGGTTCTCGATTAGACACCCGGGCTCAGACGCATACCACCGATATTTGTCACGGTCGCGTTTCTGTAATTGCGATGCTGTCCACCAGGATGTCAGAGGTACTCAGTGATCTTTCGTGCCTGTGATGCGTCGACTGATAAACATCAGGTTCACGTCAATGGGTTCGTCTCGCCGACGAATGCGCGGTATTTGTCCAACCCGCTATACCAATATGTGCAGATCAACCTGCAGGAAAACCTTCTCAAGTCATGGCTCGTGTCTCTGTTCCTGTCGTCCATTGCGAAAACGGTGCCCAAGGAGTTGCATCCCACATATCTGGTATCCAGTCAAAGCGTAGAATTTTTCCGCGAGCCTCTGGGCATGACGAATAAACACGTCGGGTACGTGTACTTGGTAGACGAGAACCTCAAGGTTCGGTGGGCGGGGTGTGCGGACGCAAAAGTTGAGGAGACACAGGCACTAGAGACTTGTACCGGTGTTTTACTGAACCGACTCGAGAAGACGAGGCAAGGGTGACTTTGCTGTATCTAGATAGTTGTTTGTCCGTGTTGGCTACGTGTCTTTAACAAAATACACCCACCCATCATCTCATTTGCAGAACAAGTCGTCCAATGGCCTCTCCCGCGCAACAGCTGCCCCCAGGTTGGGCTGCAGAATGGTACAGTCCCGCGTCTCAACCAATTCGTTCCCTGGACACTGAAAATTTGCAGGGATCCAGCGCACCAGCGACATCTCTTCATCGGTCAGCTTTCTGCAGCACCCAACTTACACCGAGTCCTGACCTTTCACAGAGACTGCGACCGGAAGATCACAGTGGGAACCTCCCACTCAGGTCCCAACCGCGCCTATAGATGCACACGGACCCTCGGTCTCCCCTCCTCCGATCCATGCGCACGCCAAGCGTCGCCAGTACGCTGCCGGTCAGACACAAGCTTACTACGGCACGGGCGACGCCCTCCCCGACCCCACCTACAGTGCTGTCGGAGTCCAACAGCAGCAGCCAGCGCCTAGTACCCAGCTCTTCACCCCCGGGCTAGCAGCCGAGCAGGGTTTTGCCGGACAGCAACCACAGCCACCATATCATCCGCCACCTCCGCAAGAGCCACAGTACATCAATGCCCCCGGATTCGGACAGGAGCCTGTTTATTACCCCCCCACGGCACCCATCAACCAGTTGGCGGATCAGTTCAGTCAGATGGGCATGGGCCAGAAACCGCTGCAGCTCTACACGACGAATCTGTTAACGTCCCCACCCGACCCACGCGAGCTGAGTCGTCCGCCTCCAGAGATTCGGTTGCCGCCGAATTCGTGCATCACCACATCGCCTTACGCGAACGCGGAGCACAGCTATCAGCGGAGTACCCTGAATGCTATCCCGACGACCTCTTCTCTCCTCAACAAGTCAAAGATACCGCTTGGGCTCGTGATCACGCCTTACCGTACAGTGAAGGAGGGTGATCAGCCCGTACCATTGGTCGCGGACACAGTCATCGCGCGTTGCAGACGTTGCAGAACATACATTAACCCATACGTTCAGTTTATTGACGGTGGAAATCGGTGCGTCGCCTGCGATCTCGTCTTTTGAGGCTTGATTTCATTTGTCACATTTTGTCATCAAGTTGGCGATGCTGTATGTGCAACATGTCGAACGAGGTACCTCAGCTCTTTGATTGGGATCAGGCTCGGAACCAGCCTGGTGATCGATGGGCTCGTGATGAGTTGAATCATTCTGCTGTGGAGTTCGTCGCTCCGACGGAGTACATGGTTCGGCCCCCTCAGCCAGCAGTCTATGTCTTCCTCATTGATGTCAGTCACACGGCCGTCCAGTCAGGTGAGAGATCACGCCTTCCGTGAACCGACGCGGTTGATTTTGTTTGTATTCAGGTATGGTTGCTACTGCGACGCGTACCATCTTGGAGAACCTTGACCGTATACCCAACGAGGACGATCGCACCAAGGTGGCGTTCGTCGCGTTTGACACGTCGTTGTATTTCTTCTCGATGCCTGTGAGTATCTTGTCGAGCCTGGTCGATTACGGTCTTAATCGCATCCCATGTAGCCCGGCACGACCGATTCCTCTATGCTGGTCGTTTCCGATGTCGAAGACGTCTTTTTGCCCAAACCGACTGATCTCCTCGTCAACTTGGCAGAAGCGAAAGCGTCACTGGAATCTCTCCTTGGAAGAATCAACGATATGTTCCAGGATAATCATACTGTTGGCAGTACTCTTGGTCCTGCCCTACAAGCAGGTTTCAAGTTGATGGTATGTATATCTACTTTTTCGAGTCTTTGTTTACCTGACGGTACTGTAGGCCCCGATTGGTGGAAAAATCATCGTATTGTCCGCTTCCTTACCTAGCATGGGTGCTGGTGCTCTCAAAAACCGAGAGGACCCCAAGATTCTTGGTACATCGAAGGTACGAGCTACTGCCCCACCAGACGTCAAGGGTTCTCACCCCATAGCAAGGAATCCACATTGCTTCAAGCAGCGTCACCATTCTACAAGACATTTGCTATCGAATGTTCGCGTGCGCAAGTTTCCGTGGATATGTTCCTCTTCAGCTCAGCATACCAAGATGTCGCTAGTCTTGGTACGAGCTTTCATTATAAACTGGACCATTTCTGAGCTTACCTGTGTTGCAGCATGTCTTCCCCATTACACCTCCGGCCAGACGTTCTTTTATCCTGCATTCAATGCCTCGCGCACTGAGGATGCCATCAAGTTCGCGCATGAATTCGGTGAAGTGCTTGCGATGCCGATCATGCTTGAGGCTGTCATGCGTGTTCGTGCTTCAAAAGGTAAACTGAATTCCCGCCCTTTACCTAGCGTAATTCATCCCTTTGATTCCAGGTTTGCGGATGGCGTCGTTTCACGGAAACTTTTTTGTCAGATCTACGGATCTCCTGGCGATGCCGGCTGTGCCCACCGATCAATCGTATGCAATTGAAATCCAGATCGAAGATACCCTCACCGCGCCATTTGTCGTCTTCCAGACTGCCGTCCTCCACACGACGTGCTATGGCGAGCGCCGCATTCGTGTCATCACACTCGCACTCCCAACGACGAGCAGTCTTTCGGAAGTGTTTGCTTCCGCGGATCAAGTGGCTATCGCGACGCTGTTGGCGAACAAGGCTGTGGAGCGGTCTCTCACACACAAACTGGAAGACAGCAGAGATGCGATCATGCAACGCATGGTGGACATACTCTCGTCGTACAAGAGTAGTATGACGGCTGCTGGTGCAGGTGCCAGTGCACAGTTGGCTATTTCCGAGAACCTGAAGATGCTCCCTGTGTTGGTTCTCGGGCTGCTGAAGAACGTAGGTTTCCGCTGGGGTTGCACGGTTGGACTGGTGGCGCTGATATGCGATTCTAGGTCGGTATCCGTCAAAGCGCTCAGATTCCTCCCGATCTTAGGGCATATGCTCAAGCGCTGCTCACTTCGTTGCCGTCCCAAACACTCATTCCCTACATTCATCCCACGTTCTATTCGCTACATAACATGTCTCCTGAGGTGCGCCCGTGTCACGCTACTCTCCAGCTTACACTGACTTGTGTTGCAGGCGGGCACTGTTGGGGAGAACGGTATCATTATGCCAACACCGCTGCCCTTGACTTCGGAGCGCCTCGAACGACATGGTCTCTTCCTCATAGAGGATGGTCAGACGATCTTCTTGTGGGTCGGTCGGGATGCAGTGCCGCAACTCATTTTGGATGTGTTCAATCTCCCCAGCTACGAAGTCTTGCGTGGTGGCAAGGTGAGCGTCGTTCTACTTTTGCTGACAAATTGATAGTCAGACCATGTATGGCTCACCAATTCACCCAATTTCACTTTTGACTAGATGACGCTTCCGATTCTGGACAATCCGTTCTCGCAACGTGTCAACGCCATCGTCCAAAAAACCCGCGAGCTGCGCAGAGGGGTGTACTATCCTCATCTGTATATTGTCAAAGAGGATGGCGAGCCACCTTTACGACTCTGGGCACTCAGCTGTCTCGTTCAAGATCGCGCGGACGTGTTGCCGAGTTATCAGCAGTTTATCAACCAACTCAAGGACAAGGTGAATGGGGCCAACAACTACTGAGGGCGTCGAGACGAGGCGATGTGTATAGAGTGGGGTTTGTTGGCGGAGAGGCGGAGGGGGTCGATAGCTTCATGGGGTTGATAATATTTCCATGTTGTCATTCTGGCATTTCATTCATTCATTTTTTTTCGGCTTTGGCCTTTCACGTCCAGACGGTGCAATCTTGGATCATTCAAGGATAAACGTTCACGGCGCACGGATTGATGATGCGATAGGACGACGTTAACTTTGAGGAAGGGATAGAATCGAGACTCTGCGGAGAAACCACGGAGAAACCTCGGAACACCACACAGAAGGGTATATTATCCCCAGCTCCTCGTTCAAGATCGTGTTGACGTGTTTCCGAGTTATCAGTCGTCCATCAACCAACTCGAGGACAAAAGTCAATGGGGCCAACAACTATCAAGGCACCGAGATCGTGGTGTGTGTAGAGCGGGACTTTCGGCGCGTAGAGCCGAGTCGGTAGCTTAATGGAGTTTATAAATTCCCTTTTCGTTGTTCGCTGGCATTTTACCTCTTATTTTTCTCCACTTTTACACCATGCCACCATATAAATATCGTTGATTTTCCAGTGCGGGATCGATGAATTCGCTACCAGATTCATCTCGTCAAGGCATGCAAACTACCAGTGTTGCCTCAGAACTTGGCGGTGCCAATCCACGACACCCAACGGCCCGATCCAGCGACCACCACAATCGGACTGGCGACGATATCGAATTGAACGACCTTGCGCGCAAGGTTTCTGCTGATGATGCCATTGTGACGAAGCAAGCTCCCTACACAAACTTGAAGCCGATTACGGGTGTCGCCAACAACACCGTGGTTCAAACCAAGGCACAGCGCCTCCGCGCACGTATCCAGTTCACGACCCTGTGCTGGACGCTATACCTCGCGGGTTGGAACGATGGGACGACAGGCCCGTTGTTGCCACGGATTCAAAAAGTCTACAACGTGGGTGTCCTCATGATCGTGCACGGGGCTTGCGTACTTGGGGACGTCGAACGTGTTGAATGTTGACGTGGACGATCGTGGACAGGTCAACTTTGCGATCGTATCCCTCATTTTCGTGTTTGCTTGCACTGTGGGTGTCGTCTCGACTTTCGATCGGTGTGAGGGCGGTGAGACTCGGATGTTGACGGCAATGGAAAGGGTTTTGTGACAGGCGCGTTCTCGAATGTGGTGTTGAATGATCGATATGGTTTTGGCAAGGTCGTTCTGTGTCGCTCTAATCGTGGTCTTGGGATGCTGACACCTGGGGTCTTGCACGATAGGTCATCGTCCTCGGTGCGTCGTCTGTACTCGGGGGTTCTCTCTTCCGGCTGTCAGGAAGCAAAAGAGACGACGTATGTATTCACTGTGTTTGCTTTTCCAGGATCTGTACTTCAGGTGATTGGGTATATCATCGAGGCCGCTGCCTTGCCTTTTCCAGCGTTCGTACTCGGGTATGCCATCAATGGCATCGGCATGGCGTTGCAGGTTCGTTGCTTGTGTTGGGTGGTCTCTTCTGTCGTGAGACTCCCTTCTAGGACGCTCAGGCGAACGGTTTCGTAGCTAGCATCAAGGACAATGCAGAAGCTAAAATGGGACTCTTGCACGCAGTATGTTGATACGTTTGTTCCTCCGTCTATCGAACACGGCTGAATGAGGTTAGGCTTATGGTATGCGCTGTCGTGCGTTGCGTCTGGGTGGGGTACTCACGTGTTGAACGTTGAAAGGCGCTGGAGCACTGTCGTCTCCGCTCGTTGCAACGCAGTTTGCACAACTTCCACACTGGTCTTTCCAGTATCTCGTGTCGCTCTGTCTCGCGTTGATAAACACCGCCCTCTTGATTGCAGTCTTTCGCTTAAAGAGCCAGGATGGTCTGTTGTGACCGTGACTCACTCGTATTCGTCGCTCACATTGTTTGCAGAGTGCTTGGCTCAGATCGGACAACCCGCAGTGGAGCAGAGTGAGAGTGAAAACAGTCACTTCAGACAGATATTTGCATTGAAGGATGTACACCTCCTTGCGGTCTTCATTCTTGTCTATGTGGGTGTCGAGGTTACCCTTGGAGGTATGTCTGTTATGACTACGGCTCTATATTCTGCGCCGGATGCATGATGATGTTCAGGCTGGATTGTAACGTATATCATCGACGTCCGTGGTGGTGGCCCATCATCTGGGTATATATCATCAGGATTTTTTGGAGGTGTGTCGCATCTAGGAAGAATCTAACTCCATCCCACCTTTACGTCAATGAACAGGCCTCATGACGGGTCGTGTTGCCTTGTTGTGGCTCAACCGGAAGGTATATCTTCTCCGCATCTGTTGCCTTACCTTGTCATACCCAAACCCTTTCAGGTAGGAGAGCGGAGGGTTCTTTTCATTTACGCTATTCTTGCTATCGGATTGGAGTTGGTCGTCTGGTTAGTACCATCGCTGATCGGTGGTGCCGTGTCTGTTTCCATTATTGGTGTCCTACTCGGACCGATGTATCCGATCACGATGAACCACGCTGGCCGGGTGTTGCCTGCTTGGCTGCTGACCGGTAACGTCCCTTCCCGAATCTCTGTACAAAGATGCAGGTACTCACGCGGACGTGGTAGGTTCGATTGGATGGATTGCTGGTTTTGGTCAAGCGGGGTCAGCGCTGTTGCCTTTCCTGACGGGCGCGATTGCGTCCAAGGCAGGTATCAGCGCTTTGCAGCCTTTGTGAGTGCGATAATCTTTGATGTCTGGGCCACTCTTAGGCGTTGTGTATAGGTTGGTGGCAATGATGGCATTCATGACGGTACTCTGGGCTTTCGTCCCCAGCAAGGGTTCACGGCGCATGGATTGATGACGTGATAGGACCACCTTGTGAACCTTATCAAAGACATAAAGTCCTGACATGTACTCATACGCAGTGTCAAACGTCCATGCGCCTGCTTTGTTCCGGCGTGACATTCCTCCGGCGAATCTCGGAACTCCATCTCAGTGAAAGAGAAGCAGCATGGTCCTCTTATCCGAAGCACTCGATTGCGACTTATCTGATGTTCGTCCGCAGCCAACGCGACAGTGTTTAGGCGGGTAAGGCCTCGTATCTGCGTGCATACGAGTTTTGTCTGGCATTGAGCTGCGCCTCGTCATTTCTTCATCGCTCTTTCTCCTCCCGAGTTGATACCACAAAGCGTACTCGATGCGTGTTGGAATGGTAAGAACGATCCTCTTCTACCGGAATTGCAGTTGGTCACCCTCGCACGTAGGCTACGCCCCTTGAATCTAAGTCGCACGTCATCGGCAGGAACGATATCGAAGCGACCTCAACGACCAGTGCAACGAATGCCGACCAACCCGCAAACGAATGTCCCGACGATTCTGCGAATCGCGCTTGTCATCCGTCTCTCTCGTTGCGCGCCAACATTCACTTTGCAACGTTGTGCTGGACGGCGGTGCTCGCTGGGTGGAACGATGCCTCCAACGGACCGCTGTTGCCGAGGATACAGCAAGTATATCATGTATGCTCTCTCGTTTAGATAGGTGGCGTTGCCCTGAAAACGGAAAGAACAGGTCGGGTATGCCGTGGTGTCGTTAATATTCGTCTTTTCGACATTGGTAAGTGGACGACGCGAAGCTCGGCAGTTGAATTCTTTGTGCATGCAATGCAGGGGTACATCGCTGGGTCCATCTCCAATTTATTCCTGACGGAAAGGATCAGCTTCGGAAAGGTCGGTGGTCCATCACCGTTTCCTGTTCTATTTCTTCGCCGACGGCTAGTCTGTTAGATTCTCGCGATAGGTAATCCTTATCAGCCATTCGTGCATCTCGGGGCCAATCGTTGCCCTAGGTTCGGTATGTCAGGTCGTCGCGTATTGTATCGAGGCAACAGCGGTCCCCTTCCCCGCCTTCGTCTTTGCGTACACCATCAACGGCTTTGGAATGGCGTTGCAGGTAAGCGAGAAAGGGTTTTGTCGTCCTCGCGTGTTCACTGGTATATTCCACCCCGCAGACTGCCCAAAACGTCGGCTATATCGTCCGCTTCAAGGACCATCCCGGGCTCCGGATGGGTCTCCTCATGGCAGGTGGGCTCCTGATTCAGGTATACTGACGAGCGGTCTTGTCAATACTGACGTCCTCCTTGTTTGAACTCCGTGCAATAGCATACGGTACGCGCGATTCGTTTGATTCCATTCATGTCCGTTGTGTCTCACAATCGTCCCTATAGGTTTCGGTGCACTGTTGTCACCCTTGTCCGCCACCCATTTTGTCCAGGTCCCCCATTGGTCCTATCACTTTTTGACATGCCTCGGTATTGCAGTGTTGAACAGCATCTTTTTGATGGCCGTGTTTCGGTTGAAACACCAGCAAGGTCTGTACGACGGTAGACGTCGAACTTTGATCTAATGCCCTTCAACATCAACACATTAGAATGTCTGGCAGAAATCGGAATCACGGACACAGAAAAGGGAGCGAGTGAACAGAGTCCGTTTCGTCAGATTTTGGCACTCAAGGACGTGCACCTCCTCACTGCATTTGTGCTTTGCTATGTCGGCGCGGAAGTGACGCTCGGCGGTACGTACGTGCGCTCTTGGTGTGCACTTTTTTTAATCATGATGGGCGGCGTCGCTAGGGTGGATCGTGACGTACATCATGAACCTCCGACATGGAACATCGTTTTCGGGGTACATTTCGACTGGATTTTGGGCAGGTTCGTTTTTTCTTTAAGGGGGGAGCACATATATCATTCGGAGAGAGGCTTCGGGAAAAGAAAAAAACCGACGTTGTCTAACCCGCTCGCTTCAAGGTCTGACCATCGGTCGAGTGGCGCTTATCAAGGTAACAGACCTGATTGGTGAACGACGCGCGTTGCTCGTCTACACCTTGCTCGCGATCGCGTGAGCCCTCTCTCTCTCTTTCCCCCCCTCTCTCCACACACAGTCTCACACACCCAATCCCGGGCCCCATTCTCAGGCTCGAATTCACCGTTTGGTTCGTCCCCTCCCTCGTCAGCAACGCCATCGCCGTCGCATGCATCGGATTGCTTCTCGGACCAATGTATCCCGTCGCGATGAACCATGCTGGCCGTGTCCTCCCCCAATGGCTCCTCACCGGCGCCCTCGGGTGGATCACGGGCGGGGGACAAGCGGGCTCGGCGTTGATTCCATTTGTGACGGGGGCGATCGCGCAAAAGGCGGGTATTGGAGCGTTGCAGCCCGTGTACGTACCCCCCCAGGAGTTGGTGTGGATGACGCTGACCATTATTGTACTTTCCAGGCTCGTAGCCATGTTTGCGATCATGATGGCCTTGTGGGCGATGGTGACGAGGTCAAAGATCGGTTCAAGTTGAGCGGACATTGCGGTTTTGCCCGTCCCACGGGGAAGGTCGGAAAAGCCATGAACGAGAACTTGGTTTGCTTTTGTATACATAATAGACACGAGAGACATGGGTTCGGCGGGGCCCGGAATTCCAAAAAGCATACACGGCGTGATATATCTATTTTACAACAGGAACGAAAAAAAATGCTACAGACCATGACCATGATATTACAATGGAATCATGACACAACATTTCGAAAGCGACTCTCCACATCCTGACCACGTCAACATGAACGACCCCCATACCATCCACAAGACCTCGACCCACCGCATGTCTCTGACCTCTCCCCCCATCACACATGCATCACCGCAAGACACAAATCCAAATGCTTCAACGTTGGTATCAACGCCGCATACTCTGCCCGATCCTCCTTCTTGATCGACACCTGCGCACCATGAATCCTGAGCGTCTCGAGCGGACACCCCGATCGCGTCAAAAACGCCCTAAACTCATTGTGCTGCCACGTGCTCGGAACGATATCCAGATCCCTAATCTTAAGATGCCTCAGACCAGGCAACGTGAGCGCGTCCAGGAGGCAGCCGACCCCGTAGAGCACGACGACGTCAAGCGAGCGGAGGCGGGCGTGGGTGAGCGCCGCCCGCGTCGTCGTCGCCATGTCGTGCCGCGATATAATGACGGGGGAGAAAACGAACTCTTCGAGGTGCGGACAGAACGCGAGGAGTGTCGACACGATCGGACCTTGCATCTCCTGACTCTGCGCCCGATTGAACGTCACCCGGAGTTGCGTGAGATGCGTCCAGCCCGGATCGAACGCAGACAACACGTCCGCGTTAAGCGCGACCGAGTAGAGCGTGAGACTGCGCAGCCGGCCCGGTTCCGGTTGGACGATGGCGATCTTTTGGGCCGTGCGCAGGTCACCATCGAGCGTGAGGTGCTCGAGTATTGGGATGTCCTTGAGCAACAGATCCGGCGCGGTGGCTTCGTCAAATGTGACGTGGAGCTGTGCGGACCGGCTGGTATACGGTTGCAAGAGCTCCGTCACTTCGTACCGCCACACCGGGTTCTGAGGCGGCCGACGCGTGTCGACAGCGAGCGATAGCGGACAGCCCCGCGCGCGCGAGAGCCAGTGGTGGTAAAAGAACAAGCCCTGCTGCTGCACCAGCTGGCATGGCCGGACCGACAATGAACACCACAACCTCGGCGTCCCGAACGCGACCTTTCGCCACCCCCTACAGACGCCCAGTAGCAACAAGGGCGCGGCGCGGGTGTCCGGCTCGATGTGCGTCTCGGGGGGTAAACACCGCACGAAGATCTCGCCGAGGATCTCCGGGGGTAGCCGCCTGATGCAGGACACGAGGCCCCGGTGGGCCTCCATCGAGGTGAGGATCTGGTCGCGCTTGTCGAGGAGCTGTTGGTGCACGTCGCGGACGCGCTTCATGATCGATTCGACACTGGCGAGTTCGGCGGTGACATCGTGGAGTTGGGCCTGACGTTGACAGACGATCTCGCCGATGGCGTGAATGTCTTGTCCGGACGCGGCGTAGTTGGTGTTGCTATACTTTGAGTAGGGCGTGTCGAGGTATGGAAACTGTGTGGTACCAAATTTTCGGCCCCCACCCACCACAAGGGGAGTCAGAGTGAGCAAGTCAGTCCACGAATCCACCAGAACATGGAAAGCAAAAGGGGAAAAGGACTGACGTTGGCACATGGATCGGGGAGCTACGAAGAGGAGTGTCGAAAGTACAAACAGGGACGACGAGGGCGGGAAACGAAAAAAGGGTCGACGGTTAGACTCGGGTACGACACACCACACACAGACACACGAATACTCACCAGCGCTTGAAGCAGCTCGTCGACCGACACGGCTGGATGTCGACACGCAAAGCTCCCGATACGATGATAAGTCTGCATGGCGCACTGTGTCTGTGGGAGAAGGTGCAGGGAGAGGGAGAGGGAAAAAAGAAAGAATCACAATTGAAGGCATGAGACCCGAGCAAGACAAACATAACACACTGCAATTGTTGTTCGAATCTGCAAGAACAGTATGTAACGTTATCGCTTGACGACTCTACCACAGGCCGTTTAGAGCTGTGATTGGAGGACGGCTAGCAAGAAAGGAAATTAAGGGGTTGATGACACCACGCTAACCAAA
>JBBPQU010001059.1:0-11685 GCA_038092655.1 Boletus sensibilis
GAAATGAAATGGGGAGAAATAGAGGTTGAGGAGTGTCAAGGATTAATAGAAAGCATGCCTAGAAGACTAGAGGCAGTGATAAAAGCAAAGGGAGGGCATACAAAAATATTAAAATTGTAAAATAGATTCTATGCCACTTATCAAATGCTTCTTATGCATGGTGGGGGACTGGGTTGAGAGTAACATGTGGTGCCATATAGGAACAAAGAAGTGCACTTGGGTATCTGAAAAGGCTCTATGTGCCCTGCTGGCCTGTGGGAGTGGCATCACACCATCTGGCTTCAGCTGAAATAAGAAGCCCCCCTTATTCCCCATATGCCCTCACCCATGCACATATCATCTCACCCAGGGTTCTGCCATCACTGCTTGCTGCTGCTGCTGCTGCTGCACTCTGTGCCTATCCCTGCTGCTTCATGGTTTCTATTCACTGCTGCCTTTTGGCTCTTTAACAATGTAGTTGCTACTAATATTGCTGAGGTTTGATTGGCCTTGCCGCTACCACTGCTTTCTCACTTCAACATCAGGCTTACTCCCCTGGTGTAGATGGTAGTTCCCTAAAACGGCCCTGGAAGGGCTGTGGTTGGGGTAGTGGTAAGCCACCTGACGAGAACTTTCACAGGTTCAAAACTGCAGCCCAACACCACAAGCCTCTCCTGCCTTTGCTCATATTGTACAGGCTTAGACCTGGTCTGACCTTGATCCTAGGAGAGAGGTGCCTGATGGATGAGTAAGTGGGTATTGGCAGCCCAGCAACTCTCCCTCACACACAGACTATGGACTGTCTGTTATGCTTGGCCCGAAGGTGGACAAGCAGGACTCAGTAAAAGCAAGGACGAAGAAGTTGACTCAATACTGGAGTCTGAGGATGACTTCCACAAGGGGCTTCCAAGTGGTGGTGATGACCAACAAGTACTTGCTTGAAGGCAGAGACTTCCTTAGTGATAGCTAAGGTGGTTCAAGGACAAGGATGTTGATTGGATAAGAGCCAGGCTTAGGAGGGAGACAAGAGGAGAGGAACAGCAATGTAATAGACAAGGACTGAGTAGGTCTAAGCTAGGTTACATCAGTGTGTGGAATCAGGTTTATATATGTATTGAGCCTGGGAGACTAAGGATATAAAAGGTATATACATGTCATCATAGAAACATATGGAAGGGTATGGGAAAGGATGACATGTCGCGACATGTAAGCATAGAAGACAATGGAAGGTGGAGGAACAACACTGACACATCATATGACTAAACAATGGTGAGATAATCAAGAGTAAAAAGAAACACATTGAGTGGGGCTTGAACAGCTAATGTGATAGTTCGTAGATGAGCAAGTAAAAGAGTAGTCAAAGAAAAGAGTACACATAGATCGTAACATTACCCCCCTACCAGACTCTGAATCTCCGATGAAGATTGGATCACAAGCCCCCGTAGTCAGCACCGGGGGAACTGGTGATGTTGTCCCAAGCTTCTGTGCTGTAAGGGTCATCTTCAATGAAGGTGTCCTCATGGTTGGAGAACTGGTTGTTGAAATGAGGGTTCAATGATGCATTAGGGGATGCGCTACGATGGGGAGGAGTGACACAATGTGGAGAATGATGAGTAGTGGTGGAAGAGTGAGGAGGAGGAGGTTCCTGACAAGGGGGAGATCCAAGAGATGTGCGAGATGAATGAGAAGATTGCAATGAGAAAGAGGAAGGAGTACGTGCACGGACATGAGGAGGTCCTGGACAATGCCATTGGGGGTGACATGGGGTCCAAATGTGGGAGAGAGGACATTGATAGAGGGTGCATGACGTTCACACATGCCCAAGGTGGTGGCAGATGAAACAGGAATCATGGTAGTGGGGGTGTCCATGGTAGAGGGCGATTTGCCCAGTCTCTTCAGCATCAGTGACTTTGGTGTGATCCATGGCAAGGATTTCCTCAGGGTCTAGAGTGGAGGATGAAGTGGATGGAGTGGAGAGGTTTTCAGACAGTCTCTGTCCAAGGGACAACTGCCACAGGCAGTGGTCGATTTCTTCAAAGAACTCAATGGTGTCCAACTCATGGAATGTGACAACAAGGTGTTCAGTAAGATCCCTTTGAATGGACCTAAGGAGGGTGACATAGAAGGAATTATCTGCATCGCCAGCATCCAGATGGATGGCGATAGCAGAGATGCAGGTGACTTGGAGGTATGCGGAGTAGAGGGCAAATATAGCTGAGTTTGCATCACAGTGCATGGAAATGGCTAAGGCCATGCGAGGGTTGTGGATATGGTGATGAAGACGCTGGGCTACCTTGTTCATAGCATAATCAGAATGAAAAGTACTAGTGTGAAGAGGGACGTTCACAGAAGTCACAGGAGTGGATAATGTAGCGATAGAGACAGGAGGGAGACCAGGTTCCCCAACAGGCCAAAGAGAAGGGCCCCATCCAGCACACTGAGCAGGGAGATCTTCATTGAGTATTGGAGAAGTTGGAGGAGTGGGTGGAGTGATAGATGATTCGGCCAAGAGGGAGGAGGCATAGTTTTTGATGGACATTGTGATGGTTTAATGGGAAAATGAAGGAGAGGGGAAAATGGAGGGATGGAGTTTTTTATATGCCTTCAAGGCGGAGTTAGCATTTTTCAAGTCCCTCTCTTCTATCGGATCAGGAAGGAGTGGCATCCTGAAATTCCACAGTGTCAGATGATCTTTTCAATTTTGTACTCCTCTTCGCCAGCGATAAGGTCAGGTGGTGGAGCTGGAAAGTTCCAACTGTGTACATCATTTTCGCAATAGGGCGATGAGAGGGTGGCATGGAAGATGGGGTGAATCTTCCAAGTTTCGGGAGGTGGAGTTGGTAAGTGATAGGGGAGAGAATCTTCGTGATGGTAAAGGGTCTCTCGTGTTTCAGGGCGAATTTGGGGTTAATAATCAGCCATTTGAGGTTTCTGGCCTTGAGCCAGACCTTGTCTCCTACATCAGCAAAACACGAATCTGTTGTACAGTGCTGTACAAAGATTTACAGGAAGTGTTAAATTGTGTTTTTTGGATTCCAAACTGTCCACAGAAGACCACAGTGTGTCACAGTGACTAAATTAATGCAATTTAAATTTTACCCTGTAAGGGGTCTGTACAGCTCTGTACAGGCTGTATAGAGGGGGACCTTACTGTGGCTAAGTTAGAGTTTTGCTGATATAGGATGAAAGGGGAGAATTTTCAATGAGTACGAGCAGCCATGGTTTGTCTGGTGATCTTTTGGGATGCAAGAGCTTCATCTCAAGCAGCAGAGAGGGATTTTAGACAGGATTCAACAGTGGGAAGAGTGGAGTTGGAGATCACCGAGGGAAAGGCATGTGTTCATTTCCCATCATGAGATAGAATGGAGATTGGTTGGTGACGGAGTGAGGGCGGTGATTGTGAACAAATTTGGCATGAGAGATCTTTTCAGCCCAGGAACCAGGTTCATTTCTGCAAAAGATCTGTAGATAAGTTTCAACTTCCTGGTTGACTTGTTCGGTTTCCCCGTCGGATCGGGGATGATAGACGGTGAAGAGGGAGAGGTCATAGTTAAGGAGTTTTCCAAGCTCTCTAGTGAAGGCAGAGGCGAATTGTGGACCATGATTGGAGATGACTTTGTCATAGAATCTGAAGCAAAGGTAGACTTTGTGGAAAAAGAAGGCAGCAATTCCCTCGGCGGTGGTGGATTTCTTGGTAGGGCAGAGAATTACCCCCTTAGTAAGCCCATGGTCGACCACGACCAATAGACTGTCAAATCCAGAAGACATGGATAAATCCATAATCAGGTCACAAGAGACCTGCTAGAAAGGGCAAGAGGCAGAAGATTTGATCGGGGTGAGTGGTGGTATGGTGGGATGCATGTTGGTTTTGTTTTGTTGACAGGTGGCGCAACCTTCAACATATTTGCAGACATAGGTGGTGAGTTCAGGCCACCAGAATTCGGTGGTGATAAGTTGGTGGGTTTTGAGATAGCCGGGATGACCAGTGGTCTTGTGATTGTGGCACCATTGGAGGATGGAACAATGGAGTTTGTCATTGGTGGTACATATACCCTACCCTGGTATGTGAGGATACCAGCATCAAGTTGCCAGTCTAAGAGGCAAGAGCAGAACGCAGGAGGGATATCCTCATTCATGGATTGGAGTGCTTAAAGGACAAGCAAATCTCCAGTGGAGGAGGATTGGACGTGATGGTGGAGTGCGGTGTCAATAGTGCATACAAAGAGAGAAGGGGGAAGAAGGGTGACACTTTCATTGTCAAGGTCCAATGCGGGGAGGCGATCGGGGCATCGGGAGAGAGCATCGGGACCGGCAAGAAGTTTACCAGGTACATGAATCATCTTTAGATTGAAATCTGAAAGATCTAGCAGCCAATGCACTTGGCATCAGTTCAGAGCTTGGGGTTTATGAAAGTAAGTGAGATTTTTGTGGTTGGTAAAAACCTGAACTGGAAAGGAGGAACCTTGGAGGTAGTGATGCTAGGATTTTAGCGCATGGAGGACAGCAAGGAGTTTTCTGTCATAGATGTCATAGTTTCATTCAGCGGGGGAGAAGGATTGAGAGAGGTAGAAGCAGGGGTGCCATTCTCCATTGGAGTTGGTTTGGAGAAGAATACCTCCAGAGGCGATTTTGGAAGCATCTGTGGCAATGGTGAAGGGTGCGGCGAGGTTGGGCATATGGAGAACAGGTTTTGACAAGAAGAGATATTTGAGGGTGTCGAAGGATTCCTGGCAATAAGATGTCCATTGCCACTGGAGATCTTTCTTGGTGAGGTTGATGAGGGGGTGTGCAACATTAGAATAGTCGGGGATGAATCACTGATAGAAGTTGGTGAATTCCAAAAAGGAACGGACATCTTTAACTTAGGTGGGAGTAGGCCACGAGGCAATGCTGTCTAACTTGACAGGGTCCATGGCGAGTTGACCAGGTTTGACAATCATGCCGAGGTATTCAACCTCCATAGTGGCGAAGTTGCACTTCTCAAGCTTGAGATGGAGGTCAAGTTTCATCATGTGCTGAAGGACACATTTAGTATGTTCCTCATGAGTTTTCTCATTGGGGGAGAAAATAAGAAGGTCATCCATGTAGATAACTAACCATCCTTTGGCAATCATGTCACAGAAAGAGTCGTTCATGAATCTTTGGAACATGGCAGGTGAGTTGCAAAGGCTGAAAAACATGACAGTGGATTCGAAGAGGCCTTTATGGGTGACAAAGGCAGCCTTCCCTTGGTATCCGTCTTTGATTCGGACATTGTTGTATCCCCATCGGACGTCAAACTTGGTGACAACTTTCACATCTCGGAGTTTGTCAAATGAGGTTGGAGACCAAAGGAAGGGGGTAAGTGTCATGGACAATATATTCATTAACATAGTGGTAGTCTTGGTAGGGGTGAAGGTTTCCATCTTTTTTTTTGATGAAGAAGAAAGGCGATGCTTGGGGAGAGTTTGAGGGGCAAATCTTTCTGGTGGAAAGGTTCTCGTTGAGGAAAGACTCAGTGATGGTGCATTCATCGGGGGATAGAGGTTAGATTTTTCTGATTTTTGGGATGAAGGAGTCATCAAGATTAATCTTGTGATCATAAGGATACGATGGGGGTACATGGTCCATAGCTTTTTTTGAGAAGACAGAGGCAAAGTTGGAGTATTCAGGAGGAAGAGTGGTTTTTGGTTTGGCCTTCTCGGTGGGCATGGCAAGCTCAGTCGCCTGGGTAAGGCGAGCAATGACAGGGGATCCCATCAGGATGAAACAGTTTTGGCAGTGAATAATCCTGAAGATGCTGCAGTTGAGTCGAGCGCAGTCAATGAACTGCTTTTCTTCTGCCCAGTTGTTGTATTCGAAGAGTTGAGCATGAGTGATGGCGTCAACATGGACATGGCAAAGTGGCTTCAGAGGGGATTTCCAGAAGTGACTATTGTGCTGTTTGGTATCTGTGACATGGTCAAGATAGAGGTCCTTCGATTGATCAAGGGATTTGTCGAAGGTTAGGGTCCGTTTGGCCCAGTTGATGGTGGAGTTGACTTCCTTTAGCCAGGGAAGTCCAAGGATGATGTTGTCCTGTCCCAGGGACATAACATGGAAGAGTACCTTTCAGGCAATCCCTTTGATGTTCAGGAATAAGGTGGTGGTGTAACAGATGGTTTCATTTTTGTTGTATGAATTGTCCACATTTTGGGTGTGAATGGGGGTGGCAAGTTTCTGGGTTGAAAGGTGGTTCTTCCAGACGAAGTCATAGTCAATGCAGGAGATATCTGCACCACTATCGATGAGGGTGCGGGTGTCGATGACTTTCATAGTGTGTGAGGGTACAATGATCTGAACTGGGATTTGCATAGCTTTAGTTACAGATGGTACAATTACAACAGCACACTCAAGAGGGGGTAGGAGGACTTGCATTGAGGAAGTCCCCCGTTCTAAAAATCCATAGGAGTAAAAGAAATCCTGTGGATGGCTTCTTTGTCATTGTCATTCTTGATTTCCTCTAGCTTGGGAAGTTCTTCTTCCTTCACCTTTTTCACCTTTCTCTCAGTTTTGGAAAAGGTTGTACATGTGGTACTGGAGTGGCTGGGTTTCTGGCAGCAGAAGCAGAGTTTCTGCTCAATGCAGCGTTTTCTCTCTTCTGGGGTGAGTTTGGTGATACAAATGATGTCGGGACCCCTAGTGGGTTTCAGAGTGGTGAAAGTATGGGTTGGTTGGCGAGTGGATTTGGTATAATACTTAGTGATCTCGTCAGCACGTTCCCACTGAGTTTGAAAGTGGATTGCTTTCTTGTACCAATCATCTATGGTTGAAGAAACGGTGTCCATATCCATGATATGGTGCATGAGTGAGGAGGGGATCCCAGCAGAGAAATACCGGATGAGGACATTAGGGTTGGAGATTTTAGTGATGGTGACATGGTGTTGGAACTGGGATATATATTTAACAAGGGGGGAGGGGGGGTCATAGGTGTTGTCCTTCTTTCAGACAATGCGGGTGGTGGAAAGCCAGGCGACAGTGTTCCTGATGGTGTCATAGTGTTTGAATGCAGTTTCAAACTGGATGATAAAGGAGTTGAAAGTGCTGGTGGAGATAGTTGTTCTGGAGATGGCATTCTATCAGAAGGTGGAGGCCCAGGTGAGGGCGGTGTAAAGAACACTCTGAACCTTGATAGGAATAAATCCAATCCAGTCAGTAGCAAAAGAAATTGATGGGTGCAATATGTTCGACCCTAAAGGAATTCCAGGGAAGAGAAGATGTGCAGAAGGATATAGCTAAAGCTCACCAAACCTTTCCGAGCAAGAAACAGTATTTCTGGACGGTTTCCAGAATATTGGGTGGAAAATGCAGATGGAAAATGTAGTGGAACAGACACATCATAGTGTAGAACAGTAGAACAGACAAGTGGAAAGTGTTCAACAGTGACAAAGGACTTAGGAAACATTGTTGATCAATGCAACGGAGTGAAAGATCCATTTTCTAAAGGCTAAGTACAACCCTTTTATAGTCTGGGCATACCCGAGACTTCATGACAACCAGGAGACAGAGTGTTACCAAGGTAAACTAAGTATAACTCGACTTCGAAACAAGTCTGTAGCAACATAAAAGAGAATGGAACAAAAGGATAAGGGAAATGAAGTCAGAAGAGTAAAGAGGAAAGATATCTGGACTTGTAGTATGGCTAATCCGAAGTATCCAAAATTAAGGAAACAAGTGAAAGTGATATCCGACAAAGTAAACACTTACTGATGGGTCTTAGCAAACATGGACAATATCTTCAGGACAACAGACATGGAAACCTACGAAAGGAATAGACAGATCTGGACTTTCCAGAAAGTGGATAAGATATCTGGATGAGCAGAAAAGATCGGATAAGGCGGATGGAAGTGTGGAAGGGTTTGAACAGATTATTGAGGATATTATGGATGGAAGGGAAATGTCTGGGAGTGATAATGCGGTGAATATGAAGCTAGGGAATGTGAGTTCCCTATAGCAGAACCCTTGGTCATATAGGAAAGGGTGAAGACAATCCTCTTCGCATCTTTATTGTAAATGTCCTCATTAATGGACAGAGTCTAGCCAGGGCATGGCATTTTCATAAGACCCGTCATATGCTTCAGGAGCTTTGATACAAAGTTCAGATGGTCAAGACATCACCAGAGAGGGCGACTTGGAAGGAAAGAGAGAAGAGAGTTGGAAGGAGGGGTGGCAGATGACTGGAGTAGGAGACAGAGGAGTAGGTGACCTCGGTATAGAGAGCGAGGCGGAGAGCTGGTGGGAGAGACTAGTTGTATCACATTGTTTTTCCTGAGATAGAAGCATAAGGTCAGGGGCAAAGAGGTCTTCCTCTTCTTCAACCTCAGAGATGGATGCCTCAGAGGGGGATTCAATGGGGGCAGGGGTTCGAGCAAGGCCCCAGCGGGGGTCTGGTTGTAGAGGAATGGTGGTGGGTAAAGGAGGCTTACGATGGTAGTAGCTTCTTCAAGGAAGCTTAGATCTTTTGTTATACTTGGCCTGAAGGTGGACAAGCAGGACTCAGTAAAAGCAAGGATGAAGAAGTTGACTCAACACTGGAGTCTGAGGATGACTTCCACGAGATGCTTCCAAGTGGTAGTGATGACCAACAAGTACTTGCTTGAAGGCAGAGACTTCCTTAGTGATAGCTAAGGTGGTTCAAGGACAAGGATGTTGATTGGATAAGAGGCCAGGCTTGGGAGGAAGACGAGAGGAGAGGAACAGCAATGTAATAGACAAGGACTGAGTAGGTCTAAGCTAGGTTACATCAGTGTGTGGAATCGGGTTTATATATGTATTGAGCCTGGGAGATTAAGGATATAAAAGGTATATACATGTCATCATAGAAACCCATGGAAGGGTATGGAAAAGGATGACATGTCGTGACACATAAGCATAGAAGACAATGGAAGATGGAGGAACAACACTGACACATCGTATGACTAAACAATGGTGAGATAATCAAGAGTAAAAAGAAACATATTGAGCAGGGCTTGAACAGCTAATGTGATAGTTCATAGATGAGCAAATAAAAGTGTAGTCAAAGAAAAGTGTACACATATATCGTAACACTGTCCCCTTCGGGGCCAGTTCATCCAATATTGTTCAAAAAAGTGTTCCAATGACATGACATTTTATTATGGTTATGTTTCAGTGCCATGGCAACCAGATCACATGACCAAGGGCCTATATTCAGTGCAAGGATTAGAGCTAACACCTTTTGGGTGTCTTGCAAATGTCAAATCTTTCCAAAATAGCCAAACATTGGGATATTTTTTTAAGCCACTGTAATGTTTTGGGGTGTGTATGGAAGAGTGGGGACATAAGGATATTCTGGTAAGTTATTGTTCTAGAAGTAAGTGCCTTGGAATGGTTCATCTGATGGCTTTCACATAAATACATCTAGCCCTTTTTGTCTTTGGTACGTCTTCTGGTACATCTGTCTCCTCTCTTTCCCTTGTTACATGGACAACTCCAAGTATGGGTACTAGGCCGCCTGTCCTAGTTACCATGCCTGCACACTCTAACTCTGGTATGTCTGCCTCCTCTGATGTCCCACATTCTATGATTGGTGGCAGAGAAGGGGCAAAATAGTCAGATACTGGCTCTTGGTTATTGGGATCTTCTTCTTCTGGTAGAACAGACTCTTGTAAAATCAGTGAAGTGCACCAACTACTGGGATTTCCCAATCTGATGGTGGTGGCAATAATCTGTACTGCTGTATGTGAGAAAAGGTAATCTCCATCAGAGTCTCTGGTACAGTTGAGTGACAAGAATTTTAACTCAGTGAAGAGGTGTCATAAGAATTGTTCTGCTGGGAAAATGGGAGAATCATCCTTTCCACAAACTGGCTCCTATGCTATGTCAGTGACAGCTGCCAGCTCTTCTCCTACTAGGCTAAGACTATGGATGGTTGGTAATGGCCTGCTCTCTGTCATGCTAGCAACAAACAGGTGATCAAGGGTGTCTTCAGTTTATCGACTGGATGACACAAAAGGATGTAGAGTTCTGTGGAAGGTGATTGGCACTTGCGGCTACTTGTTAGTACCTTCTGTGCAATCTGCGTCTTTGAGGGAATCATGTACTTGTGCTGAAAATGCACAATGATCTTCTTTTTGATAAAGTAAGGTGATAGACAGTAGTTTGATTCTAATGAAACAACCAACAAAGCACTAATTCCCTAGGTTATCACAATAGTCTCAAACAAAGGAAGTGAATCAAGTCCACTTTAAAAGGGAAACTCCAGAAGAATTGAACTGGGATTGCCAGTTGATTCCTTTGGTTTATATATGCATGAAATATATGTATGTATTTACATGTGATCTATGATCTAGGGCATAGGGTGTAACATGAGGATGTGGCAGCATAGCATAGCACAACCAATAGGCAGTGTGAAATGGAAGAGAAGCATAGAATGAGGCAACCACATGGCGGTGGTAGGATGGAAGAAGAGAAGAGAAGGCATAGCCTTGTACAGCATGGATATGAAGTGAAGTTGTGAGGTGTAAGGGAGATCTGAGATCTTGTGAGAAGAATAAAGTAAAGTGCATACATAGTGCAGAGTCTGAAGATAATATAAAATGAGCATCAGTGATTAGATAACCACATGTTGCAATAAGCTAAGAAAAATGAAATGAAATGACTAATTCCGAAAAGGAGTCTTGTGACAGTGCAGCCATAACAATCACAGTAAGGGAAAGACTGAACAACCATAAAACACAACATAATTTATGTGTACAACAATGCATGTACATCCAGAACTTCTTGGGAGTGCCAGTCAACTTCAAGGACATCAACAAGAACATCCCTTAGATGAACCACCATTCACTTTGAAAAGGAGTACAGGTGCCATTAAGCCACCCTGGAAACACCCATCTCATTGAAAGTGTCCACCATCCTCAACGAGTGTTACTTCAACAACTAGACCAACATCTACAATCAAACATTTCCAGAGCAAGACTGCAGACATTTTCATGCAATGACAAGGAGGAAAGTTAGGAGTATTTGAACAAGCTGCATAACTACTGGGTCCAGATAATAACCAATGCCAAGGTCACCAAACTGTTTATGCCAGCCAAGCTAATTATCTGATTACTTGTCTCAGTGTGTATTCCCCAACATTGTGTCATTGCTTACAGCACTGTGCAAAACTAATGAAATTATGCAAGAAATCTGAGGTGTGGCGGTGGTCAGACAGAAAAGGAAATCAGCAGTGTACACCAGCAGTAACTGCTCTTGTAGTTTTTCTGTGTCAGAACCGAATCAATCAGCATGGTGAAAAAGAAACATACAAAGTGTACAATAGCTACAGCCACTGCTAGTAATCCAGTGATGATTACCATCAAGGTCCCCACACAGGCATCAAGACGATCAAAGATCAAGGATGGGACAGTTGTATGCATTTACTAGGAGTATATATTTAGAAGTCATGAGGTCTCTTGGAAATGACAAGACTTGAAGTATAGTATCAAACAAGTGGCAGTTTTTTTATTGAAATGAGGTGTAACTGATCATAAAATACTGAATTGCCAATAGCTGAAAAAAACTTGGAAGATAATCAAAAACTACAACAGCTGGTGCTCTGGTTGCATCCCCTTCCATCTGACACATGGGATACTCATTGGTACTTCTGAAGCTAACATGAACAGATGGAATGTGTTCATTGCAGAGGGTACAATTGAAGTAAGTATTGCCAATTTTTCCTATAACAAT
>JBBPQU010001060.1:0-11681 GCA_038092655.1 Boletus sensibilis
TCCATCAGTAGATCATCATCTATGGCTCATCAATTTTCTCATCTGCCATGTACATATGTATCAAATATGATATCCTGTTCCCAGCAGATGCTAGCTAGATCCTCCAATGCTTCCCCTGCTTCTCCTTGATTCTCCTCCGACAGCTGTGCCTTTCCCTCCTCCAAAATGAAGATGTTCAAGTCTTTCAACCTTGGCACTGTGATAGTCTTCATTCAGAGCATTATACAACAGTTGCAAGCATGCTGTCAGAGTGCTGTGTGTCATCAGACATATGTAAGGAATGTCCAACCACAGTTCCATTACATGGTTGACATAGTTGGTCCTGTCTGTGATGTCAATTGGTGTGAGAAGTTGATCTAGTTGTTTTTCATCACATTCAAGTCAATGATGACAACAAACACAGCTGAAAGGAGTGGCCATAGGTGGCTGTTGCTCCTCCCCCTTTTTAGGAGCTGATTGTGAAACAACCTCACATGGGCCATACTCCTCTGGATCATGAGTGGTTATCCAAATTTTGAGACCAGCTGCTAGAGCAATGGCATTGCATTGTAAATGCACCTGTCAGAACACAACAAGTGTTGTTACATCAAGATGGCCAGCAATCATGACCAAGAGCTCATTTTAAAATGCAGAGTTTGCACTGTTAAGGGACTGGGGTTAATTGGATGTGGATTTGTGCAAATCTGTGCCACCACTTGCCTGGTTGCTGGTCTACACCAGGCAACATTGTACATATATCAGGCCTGCAAAGTCACTTGTCAAGATGGTCACTGACACTCACAGCCATTCTTTATTTGTACTTGTTTGTTAATGACACAGATTGGGAAGATGGTGGTTCAAGTTCAAGTTGTAATGTCACATAGCAGCAATCCACCTTTGGCTTATATATCATATGATTATGTAATACTTCCTGATTGGGCAGACAGACAGACAGAAATGATCCAAGCCATGTATTCACTGGTATGCATATTACATAGATGTTCCAATGGTTTCATCATGCATGTTGTCAAAGATGAGTTTGTCATAAAGCTCCTAGTCTTTGTTGTGCACTCACATTGATTCCTTATTACCTTGCACACCACCTTGTGGAACTTTGCTAAGTGGACGTCATCCATTTTCTCCTTTGACATATCAGCTGTATATTGAGCTGTTTTTATGTAGCTCTGCTGGGCCAATAGGGAGCTGCAGCATTGAGAGAGGAAGAGAGTTTAAATCTAGAGTGATGATGGCTTGTCCGTTGATCCTCTCCTCTGGAATGGGTTTGTGCAAGACCATGCTGCTTACTTGGCCAACCTCTGAAGACCCAAATTTCTGCTGTAGGAAATATTCCAGGCCTATGTGTGGTCTGTCCACATGGGTGGATTTTGCTTCAGACCAAATATAGATAGAGACTCCATCTAGTGAACCACCTGAATGAATGATCACATGCATGAGCTATGATGGAGCATATCAACAACAAGGGAAATTTGCTTTGTAGATGGCATCATTGATTCCCTCCATCTACTTGTGCGATGAGTTCAAGAATGCCTTGTTTGGCACAGGAAAGAAGTTGAACAGCATATTGGAATATAATATTTCAAACAGGCCGCATTGGAGCACTTCAAGTTTTTCTGGCATGGAGTGCTTCACTATCTCTGCATTTTTGTTCATAGGGGTCAAGATGTTCAGCTTGCTCTTGGCATGGGCAATCACCTGCTCCCAAAACTCTTGCAACTTCTTTGCATACATGTCTTTTGTTCTGCCTCGATGTTAGAACCGAAATAGTCCATGGCTGGAGGATGTTTCTGATTGCCTCTCTGGAATGGCTTGAGCATGTGCTTTGTGAAGCACTTTATTTAGAACACAAAGTACAATCAGTCTAGCAATTTCCTGGCCATAGGTGGGACAGGCTTTTAAAGCTTGCCCTTGACCTTGTTGTACTGCATCAAGAAGAAGTCCAGTCAATCATACCTCTCCTTGTGGTCATGCTTGAGAAATTCAACCAGCGCTGCAAGAAAGTCCAGAATTTGCACACATTGCTTGAGGAGATTGACCATGAGCTAGTAAGAGATACATCAAGACTGCTTGTTTGCAAGCCACAATGTTGATTACTCACCCCCACCTGATGTAGAAACCATGAGTATATTGTTCAAATACTGAGCCTGCCGATCTTGGCATTATTGAGGTTGCAAAAGTGATTGAAGCAAAAGAGTTGAAAGATGGTGTTGAAGAGCATATTGTTGTGCAGGATTTTGCCTAGCATGTCCATATTTGCCATTTTTACTGCACTGGGCTCTCTGCTCTGACCATCAGAATTATAGAATTGATGTAGGCATAATGTGTCTTGGAAGTGAATATACATGTCGAAAAGAATCTTCATGATGGTATTGAGGACATTGCCCTGGCTGTCCTGGTGTATTAGCAGCACCACATTTGATGTAATATGATGTTTCAGCAGAGTGCTCTTGGGATGGTCATTGATGAAATCTCAGGATGCCATGCCAGTGGGTAGAACCAGCACACCAAGTTGTTGTTGTAATTACTTACCCATGTTATAGAAACATATGAGCCAAACTCCTCCTCCTTGATGATGCCCTTGGCCATGCTCACCTCCTCATGATACACTGCTGCTATGGTCTCAGGAGGACCTTGCATGAGCAGTTCCTTTGATTGTTTGTATTGTAAGAATGGCTTGACCCAATTTCACTCTGTGCACATGTCATGGAAACAGTAATTTCCATTGTATAGGAGAAACATCGACTTGGAAACATTTGGCTGCCACTTGATGTGGTTGGTGTAGGTGGTGCTCTTCAAAGGTTGTAGGGAGTTGGAGTCAATGTCAGATTGGTGCACACCAATATCCATGGCATTGGAAGGTACATAATTTTGCAGGCCATGGCTTTTCATGCCCACAGTGAACTCATCCATAAAATCGTTATTGATGTCCCACAAGTTAATCTCTCTGTATTTCATTGTTGGTCCTTGGCCTAGGTCATCTTTGTCCATGGCTATCACCAGAGTGTAACCCAGTGTGGCCTGTTCTATTAAGGAAGTGATATCATCAACAAATTTCTGCACTGCCCCATCCTTGACATTTTTCACCACAGGTAGCTGTATATATGTTTGTTTGTTTGTTTGAGTGAAGTGACATTCAAAGGTGTTTTGCTTGCAAACTGCCTGCTTGCCAACAACTTCTTGTCCACCTTTGCTGCTTTGGGCTGCATGGACTGTCAACAATGTGGATTTGTGCAAGGCTGTGCTGATCTCTTTACCTTGGTTGTTTTGGTAGACTGGTTTGGAATTGATTCATCATTGGAAGCTTAGGCTGTCTGAGGGAGTTCCACTCACTTGTTTCCCCTTGCACACAGGCTTCACATCTTTGAAGAACTTTGCTGCTTCAAGTTTCTCTTCTGCCTTTTGTTTCTTTGCAACCTCCTCTTCCTCCTCCTTTTGTTTCTTGACTGCAATGTGTGCCTCTTTTTGCTCCAGTTTTATGGCTTTCTTTTCTCTTTTCTCTGTGGTTTCCTGAGTGGCATGGATTAACACAAGGCCACACTAACCTCATGTTGCTTGTCTTTTTTGCTTGTGGAATCTCCAAAACATTTTTAGTTGGTGACACTTCCCAAGGATGAACTGGTCAATATTATACATATCTCTTCATCATTCTCATCTACGTTGCTTGGATCTAATTCCTGGTCAAACTTAGACACCTCCTTTTCAGACTCCATATCCATATCTGAGCAGTGCTGATCAACAAGATTCAGTCACCTGACCTTTCAATCTTGTCAGTTGACCCACCTCATCACTGCCATCTGAATCATGCTCAGACAGCTGATACCTCTCTGAATCCCTGTTTGGGTGGACATTTGAAATAAAATAAAATAGTGTGAGTAAGACAGAGTGGTGCAGGTTTGCACAAGCCCATGCCCAACTCACCATGTCTGTCACATGAGTAGCATAGTCAAACATGGCCTGAATTTTTAGTGAGCAGTGTGAAAAAAAAACCCCTCCTGGAATATGTGCTTGTCTGGATGGTGATCATGCCAGCCTCAGCCTAAGTGGTTGTTTGCTATTCAGTAGACTGCAAGTATGTACACCGGCATGAGTTTGCACAAGATTGTGCCACTTCTACTTACCATTGTGTATGTACCAGGAATTTGGATTTGATTGAATCTGATAATGGTTTGCATAAGGAAAGGTGAAGAAGAAATAAATAAATAAATAAAATATATACATTGGTTTGTTTATTACTGTTTACAAGTGTTCCAAATAAGGAAGGTTGTTGTTCAGGTTCAAGATGTGATTTGACATAGCCAAAAGGAGTCTTGTTCTTTTATAGCAACACCATTGATTACATGATGATTCCAGATCTGATTAGGTGGCCATGCAAGGTGCCCTCTGGGCTGGGTGGTGGTGCCACAGTCAATGGTCCTGGCTGTGGGTACCGTCTTGCATCCTTTTCATGCTCGCCTGCTCATTACTAGGGTCTTGTTGCAATGATGGTGTTTTTTGCTGCACAGGTCACTTGCATCATTTCAGCTTACAAGGCGATGTTGTGATGGATATTCACATGGTCATTTTCACCCCAAGACCAGGAGAAAATTCCCCTGTGATGAGGTGTACAGGAGGAACTTGAGGTAAGTCCTGGATGGCAAGGTTTTCTATTTGTAGTGTTCGAAAGTCCAGTTGCAGGATTGACAAAGAAAAATAATACTACAACCAAACTGGACTTTATGCTAATTGGAACCAGACTTTGGTTGCATTGCTGTCAGTCCCGATCAGTCTTGGTCTTGGGCACTTACTCATGAAAATAGAAAACCAGAAAAATGACACTTGTTGCAATTGGTCTTTTTTAGGACTGATGCCACCTCTTATTCAGTACTATATTCCTGCATATTTCAAAATTTCTTCACATTTTCCCAGATTTTGTTTGTATTTTTGTTGCTCATATAGAAATTATGTGGTAGATATTGAGAGTGTGTTTTAAGATTGGCATACATTCATAACTATCTAACCATTGCATATGACCTAGGGATCTATTTGTAGCTGTTGGGAGACTTCATAATCTGGCTGACTAAGGCCAAGTGAGAGCTTCAATGTTGGAACAGCTTCTGAAGTTGCTGTATGTGATAAAATATGTACTTTTCACATTTTCACATGTTGTTTTGAATTCCTCCTATCTTGACTATTTCTGATCCAAATAACATGATTCCTGGGTCAGCCTGTAGCCAAGGATAAATGGTATCATGGGTAAAAAGATAGACTTGAACTGCCACAATGACCATTTAGGACTAGCTTTTCCATTTTGGGTGATTACAACGACCAATCAGGTCCGGTCTTTCCAAAAATAGGTCAAAGACTGAGCCAAGCCAGATTTTCAATCACTATCTATTTGGCTTGGCCTATAAGAACACTCATGATCTTGGGATAACAGTTAGGAATTATTAGGATACATAAATGTATGTGCTTGAGCATATATGCTTATCTACAGGCTGTGGCACTGGCAGGAGTGGGAATGAAGCACAATGAAGCAAGCACATAAGTGCCAGCTAATTATAGGCTCCACTTTCCCAGCTTACCTCCATTCAGCACATTAATTCCACTTACCTACATCCAGTCATTTCAAACATTTGGATACAGTACATGCATGCCTGCTCTTCATTTTTCTTGTTTCAAGATAAGCCTTTTGTTGGAAGGCCTCAGCATTTTGCCCCATCTCCACAGTTGGCTCAGCTTCAAGATTGGCTCAACAGTGCAAGTCAGTCTGAGTCCAAGGTAAGTCCAGATCCGTCTGGATCTCTTCCCTTTCATTCCATCTTTATGACATCTATTTCTACCACACCTAGACTGTCTCATTAGACTGTTTAGACAGTGTTCCTACATTACTCTTCATGATTGCTACTATTTCCAATACCCTTCTGAGTCCTGACAAATGTCATACAATTCTGTACTTCATTTCCCTTTGTTCTGGAGTAGTACAGACTATAAAGCCTGTATTTAGGAATATTTGAAATCTAGTTACCTTCACATTGGTTTCTTAACTCTGTTTATTGTCTCATAGACCGCTTATCATGGGTCTCCACTTGAAAACTACCATCATTCTTACTTCCTGTCTCATTCCTTCCACCTTCGGACTCCTGTCCATTTCTGTTTGAATGGACCAGACTCATCTTATTTCAATTTGGTATATCTCAAGATTCATTATCCATTGGGTTTGTACCTTCAGGCACGTCATCTGCTAAACTTCTCTTTGTAGTAGAATCCCTTTGAATGATACTTGCATCCCTTCACCATTCTTGTAAGCTCAGCACTATTCTCCAGTCCTCTGAGCCCTATTAGTTGTTCTACACTGTTTGGATAGCAGGACTTCCCTTCATGTAGGGGTCACATTTATACCTGGAATCTCTTGTTCCACATGCTTGGTACATTTGCCTGCCCAGTAATCTCTATTCTTCAAGATTTCTCTGGGTCATCTTGCTTGAAATCCCTATAGTATTCAAAGATGCGATTTCAGACAGCATGTTCCTCAGTGAGAAGGTTGCCATCCTTATCCATGACTGGTTTCACAGTGTCCACTCTCTTTCCATTGGTCATTTGGAATTCCCATCTGTGAAAGGCTCTCATTTCATTGTCATGATAGAGTTTGACCACTCTTTGTACTTCTTTTTCATGAAGTTGGGCTCTTCTCTGTTTGAGGGCTTTCCGTGCTGAGGTGCACAATAGATGATATTGGCATAGTAGCTCGTCTGTTGTAGCTAAACCATGGTTTCTAGCTGCTTCCAAGGCTTTTCATGAAAAGGCTTTGGACACCATCTCAACCATCTTTTTCAATGTTTGGTTGAGGAAGATTCTGCCTCCTAAGACTTGTTGCCTTATCCCAAGCTCCATTGCCACATCATTTATTGTTGAGCAGAATTGCTCTGCACTCTCATTCAGATCCTTTTTGGACTCTTTTGGATCTATTGGAAGAAGGCTCCATCGGTTCTCATGAACTATGCCTTTTCCATGACCCTTGACAAGGTCCACATTGAAACAGTAGCTGGGCTTGCTGGAGGGAGTAGGCTCCTTCTCTATTTCTGACATAAGCTTTGCTACTAGCGGAAAGTGGTCACTGTAGTCTATCCATTCACAGACTGTTTCTGTAGGATTCAGTTCCTGTTCCACTTTAGAACTTACTAGGATGCTATCTACATCTGACCACGGTGTTCCTTTTCTGTGGAAAGTGAGGCCATCACCCATGACTGTCAGGCAGGTGAGAGCAGTTTTCTTTGTTTTTATCCGTTTTTCCAAGAGTTGACACTTGATGTTGAAGTCCCCAAGAATGACTACTGCCACTCTAGGTTCTTTCTCCATTATTGCGTCATACTCATCCAGTATCATTTGTAGACATTCTGTGCATTCCTTTTGGTGACTATCCCCTGACGGGAGATATGCTGCAATGAAATGCCATGGTTTCATTCCTTGGAATTTTGTCACCTTCACATGGATGAAGCAATCTTGTCTGCTTCTGCTAACCTCATATAAAAGGTATTTTCAGTGTATCAACAGCATTTGTCCTCGGAAGCCATCTTTCTTCTATCTGGCATAGATCTTATATTCTTTGAGGTAGAAGTTGTATGAGCTCTCATCTAGCATAGTTTCTTGAATGGCCAGAATGTCCACATCTGATTCCAGCAGGAGATTTTGTACTAGGGGCTTTTTTGCTCCTATTCCATTTATGTTTATTGTTGCAATTCCACCCTGAAGTTTCATCCTCAGTTCTACAGTGGGTGGCAGTATCTCAGGATTATAATCTCTCCAAGATTTCCAAACATCTAGCCTCCATTGGCTAGTTTTCTTATTTGGGTGCCACAACCATCACAATTTGTAAAGAGGGTATTTGTGACTTTGGTGTATGCCACAGTGTCTCTGATGCACCATTATATATAGTCCTCTTTTTATTCCAGCAGCTACTCTGGCCTCTATCCAGATATCTGTTCTGGAATAGCCATTTGGATGCCTAATCAATTGTACGCATACTATCCCAAGATTCTGAGAGGTTGGATGCCGTTCACAAGATTATTGACAGACTCGGTGCCAAGAGTATGAGTGGTGACAAGACTGAATGTCCTCCCACTTCGAAGCCAAAGGTCCTGTGGCGTCTTGAGCTTCCTTGGATCAATCCTGGTATTTCCCATCTATTCCAGTCTGTGGAGATCTACGAATCAGCTCACAGAATGGAAAACATGCTGGAACAAATTGGTAATTCATTGTTGAAGCATTATTGGTGTTATGATCTTTATCATGAATAACAGAACCACAAGGCTTGGGACTATCTCACAGACCACACTAGGCCTGGCTGAATGAATGAGGTGGATTGGATCTTTTCCAAATAACACCAGTCTACAATGGCTAGAAGACCAAGGCAATGACCATGGTGGTAAACAAAGTGGATTAGACTGGGGATTCCAGTCATATATGTCTAGTTTATATATGTTACAAAAGTGCGCACAGACCAAGCTGTGTGTGAGAGTAATTACCATAATAGTACAAATGAGAGAAGCATGTAATGAGATAAAAGTAATGACAGTGTGAGAGATAAATGGAGATTAAAACCATAAGGTGTGTCACATGATTAGGTCTAGACCCTGGTCATGTGATTTCCCATGATCACGTGTTTGATCACGTGACTTTGAAAGTGAAATGACGAATTGAAGAGAAATGATTAAGTCTAAAAAGTTTTGAAAATGTTCATATTATAACAATTGGGAGGCAGGGAGGAAAGAAGTAAAATCGACCCCAGTTCTGGACCTTACTTGCAACTGGTACAATGACAACTGGTTCCAAGGTTTGACCACTGGGGCCTACTCAATGCTCTCTGTCCAGAAGAACATCACTATTTCTAGTCTGGTATAGTAAGTCCAATGCGCATAGCATGCAAACCCAAGTTTATGCATTACACAGGACCCTGATGCCTCTAAGTGAGGTAGTTGGTCAGTGGCACTCTCAGGGGACTGCTGAACAGCCTGCTGAGTGGACTTCTAATATGCCCTTCATGCATATTGTTAATTGATCCTTGAATTTGCATGCAAACTATTCTTTTAGTCATTTTCTAAATATGTTTACCTTATGCTCTGCCTTCTGAGCCAGGGGCTGTATACCTGACAGATGTAAACTTTGCCTCAAATGTGTTACAAATATATATAGTCGTGATACTCCAAATAATCTTCCCAGTCTGCATTTCTATCATATTTTATGCATATTTTGGCTATTGTTTCAAATCTGATAACCCTTCATTGCTTTGCCAATATGGTTAGCCTATTTTAGGTAAACTCATGCTCCCTATGTTCTGAGATAGTGAATACATATGTATTCATGAAATTTTTCAAAATCCACTTATCAATTTGCAAGGTGAACAAAATTATAAACTCAGGTGCAATATGTTACCAGATAAGTATTTGATTTGCTGGGTGAACATTTTCAGCTGTGTCTCAGGTGTTAGAGATGCCAGACTGACAGCTCTCCTAGCAATAAATATACCCTGGCTAGAAGAAGTTTGTTATAGTCTGTTGATGTTTGTTTAAGTGTAGCAAAGTGTACTAAAAAGTGTAGTAAAAGGGTAGTGAAAATGCGCACCAAAGTGTACTAAAAGTGTAGTGAAAATGCACACCAGCACTAGCTACTACATCTTGTCTCCACACATGATACTAATGAATGTGCAGTCTATTACATTGGTAATCTCAATAGACTAGTTGTCTGATTTGCTCAGGGCTTGGTGGGCAACAACATATTGGATAGGCTATGGAGGCTATGGACCACACACTATAACAAGGTGTATATCACCCAAATGGGTGGGAGGTGTCAACCACAGTCTCCAGTTCAGCCCAAAGAATGTCTACAATGTTTGCAACCCCCAGCTCATGGCAGATTTCGTGGTAGAACAGTGGGGGAATCAGACTAAGCCAGATAGAACAGTTTGAAAGTGGAGGCAAGACAACACAATATCTGCTTAGCTTTGATCCTGCAGATAAAGAGCAGCTCAGGTGGAAACTCCCCTGTGACTGGATCAAACTCACTCGTGGTCTTGGATATCGTCTTCTGTCTTCCTCTGACTCCTTCCAATCACCCCTTCCTGTTATCATCTTGCACATGCCAGCTGGCTTATCCATCACCATGATCGCTCGCACACTCGAATGGCTTGATTTCATACATGCTGCAATGGACCTGCAGTGTGTAGTTTTGGAGAACAATGTGAGGACCGACAAGGTTGAAGCTCTTCTCAAGCTAGACAATAATGAAGAAGCCCCCATGTCGGCAAGGAAGGAGGAATTTCTCTTTGAGTTTATGGTAAACAGATTCCTCCTAGAGCTGACTCATCGACGCACATGCATCACATGTGGGGACGACGACCACCAGAGAGCAGATTGTAGAGTTTGTCAGAAGCTGGCTTTGTCCAAGGTCAAGGGTTGGTCGTACATGATGCAGGACCATGAGAGTCTCAACCAGCCACATGGATTGAATGAGTTGAGGACATTGCCCGATGAAGAACTAGCTGTCATCACAGAGTGTATTCACAAAGAGGTAGTATCATTGGGTATGACAACTGAGGGTACAGATGAGGTGATAAAGGTAAATGAGGGGAATGGCATGGCAAAAAAGAAGAAGAGGTCGAAAAAGAGAAAGGGCGAGGAGTCTGGATCATTGGCGAAGAAGGCCAAATAGTAGATGTGGCAATGATAACATGCCTACTCCACAGACTAAATTCCCCTCAAATTACACTTGTTTAATGATGGTTCACTCACTACATAACACTTGTTACTATACTTACTTTGCTTTGTTAATCTCCATTGGGTTTCGTTGAATTCTTAAAGCATGAAAGCTAAGAATGAGCCCTAAGAAAAGTGCCTACTGAAAAACTCTGAATCAACAGAAAGACACTAAAACATGACCAGCTAGTATGGAAATGGTAGGGTAATGATGGACGGTGAGATCAAGAAGCTTATAGTCTATGTTATCCTACCAAATTTCTGCACTAGCTGGTCACCCAAGACTGAAACACCTGTGTTTAGGGCAGGCTTTTGCAGACTTGAAAGCGGAGTAGAATAGTGTATAATAAGTAGATAGCTAATACTAACACAACAGAATGAAACATTGCTAACCTAGAGAGGAATCATAAGATGAAAATATTAAGCCCACATGACTCAATGAGCAAGCAACATTGACAAGTAAGTAGAGTATGGCTAGACTGAGTGACAGATGCATTAGCTATCGAAGCATGCAAATCCTTGGACTAGAGCGCCACTACTAATCAAACCTCCAGTATTGAACCCATACTAACCTTAGGTTAATGAACTCTGGACTTGATAGCTGCTAAATGACCACTTGTAGATTGTGAGACTGTAAGCAATGTATGCACTGTTCATCTACATGCTGAGCCAAAAGTGAAGCATCCTGGAACTAGTTGACCTAGCCTTATAAATGGGAAGTATATCAAAGATTGAGTGTTACATGATACCAAACCTATGTTTAGGTATGAGAGCTTGACCTTTCTGCATCTGGCTACTACAATGGGAGAACCTTGAGACCAAAGTGTAGCTGATAAAGGAATGGAATGTTGACCCACAGTTGCATCAAACCATGCATCTAGAGTTGATATCCTGTTTATGAATGTAATAAAGTGACAAATCTGAAGGATTTCAACTGTTCATGTATTCACTTGAAAG
>JBBPQU010001061.1:0-11681 GCA_038092655.1 Boletus sensibilis
TGTAACGGAGACAAAGAGCGAGGTTGGTCAGGGAAGACGAGCGATCGGGATGCCCCTCTGGTCGCAAGGCTAATGCGGCTTCGTGAGTCTCGATCGCTTGATCCAGGTCACTAGAAGAGTGCTCTTCTCTCCATCTGTCTTGAAGACAGATGGCAAGGTTGTTGAGTGTTTCGGCGCGGAGAGGGTGACCGGGGGAACAATGTGTAAGGGCATCTCCAATAATCCCAATGCATTCTGTCAGGTCAGCTAAATTGCCACCATGCCCGTATCTCTCCCGAAGTGCGCCTGCCAGATCGTTGAGGTAAGCGGAACGATCAGCGCCGCGCGGATGCAGCGATAATCCAATTCGAAGCATTTTGACCGCATATTCTAGAGATTTAAGAGAACCATTCTGCCTGAACAGGTACCGAAGGCTATTAGCAAGTGTGTTTAAGCGGGATAGAAGTTGAGCATAGAATTCTGGGGGTCGGTCTCTCTCCTCCAGCGCTTGTTGAAGTTGTTGGAGCTGCAATTCGAGCTCCATTCCTGTGTTCAAACGCTTGGAATCAGAACCACTCACAAGCAACTTGTTCGGGCATTTCAAGAGAAGCTTACCTCAGTACTCGATGACCCAATCGTAGTAACAGAGCTGAGTGCAGTACAATAATAAGAAGGGCAGGCGCAGGTATCGGAGCGCGAATGCTTTTTTTGGTGGGTACTCATTTGGCACTTCCCACTGTCCCCAGGACTGCTCGCCAGACTTTGCCCCAGATTATGTAATTTTCACCTTTACTTACTCACTACGAGTTTGTTGACTGAGATCCCCAATGTCATACGGTACATTCTCACCTAGCTACATCATGTAATATCCAACAAGGGGCTAATAGAGCCTTCTAGGACAAGAAACAAGAAACAAGAAACAAGAAAAAAAAGTAGCACAGATCCTCGCGTGGTCAACAGAGAGGGTCGTAAGAAACCACTTGCATATACAGCAGCCATTAGGCCGAAGTCATCGCAGTTTAATCAAGCTCAAACGCATAGATCTGCTTCAAAAATTTCCCAACCATCGTCCTAGCGCAAGACGTCGAGTGATCACAAGGAGCACGCAGCCGAGCATGATGACGGAACCCGCATACAAGCCTACGTCAACAAACCCTCGGGACTTGGCTTGAAGCAAGCCAGCAAGTGGCGGGCCACCCACTGAACCAAACAACTACGGAATCATGTCAGTAACTCAAGTTGAGATACACGGACACCCATACCATGCAGGAAACTGCCATGCCAACCCTGAAAGACGGATCAGAAGAAGTAACTAAAAATGCGTAAATATACAGAGCGCACCTGCTACCAGCATCCCCCATCCCACCCAAGCGAATCGGTGCGCTGGGTAGGAGAGAAACAAAGGCACCCGTAGCGCAGCCGTAGATAATGGAAATGACGACGATGTGTCCCACATGTGCCGCGGCACACGGCCATGCGTAGGATGCGACTCCCGCAACGAACGTGAACGGAATGAGCACATTGAGTGCTCCGAATCTGTCAGCAAGAAATCCTGACGCAACACGGCCGATCAAGGAAGCGCAGTTTGCGATAGAGATCAAGTAAAACGTGAAGTTCGGCGGGCGTCCGCCACTGGCAGCCTCTACCGAAAGGTTTAAGTAGGAGAGGGGCACCAAAAGACCCAAGAAAGCAACATTGTATGCAAGAACTGAGGCGTAGATTGTGAATGAAAATGCGATAGTGTTAGTTAGTGAAGCTCACTGCAGAAACTGAATGCTGGATTTTCAAACGCCGAAAAATTGAACATACCACGTTTCACAGTGGAAGGTGGTAGGCGAGGGCGTAAAAGCTTTGAAAACATCAACCCAATATATTGCAAGATAACGAGACAAGGCGGACCAGATTAGAGACGAGAATGGCAGACCCCAAAACAGATGCCATGATGCGCATTGTCCACTGAAAGCTAATTCTGTTCAGAAGTTGTTGGAATAATATCGGAAGTATAGTGCCTCCGATACTCGATCCAGCCGCACAAATACCGAGGGCAAAGGACCGCCTCTTGTAAACTGCAGGTAGGTTAGTATGGACACCTGAGATTGGCATATGACTCACACCAGTGCGAGACTACTGCAGGATTACTGCCGAACAGCATTCCGGCAAAAATCTTGGATATGTGATCATGGTTCGTGTCCATGAAACGGAGACGCTGTTTGCTTACCCCATTAGCCACTCCCTGGAACAAGACAAATTGCCAATATGTCTTGCATTCGGCAACGAGAAACTTCAAGTTCACGTTTCTGAGCGTCTTGAATAGGAAACAGATGATCGAAAGTTGCTCACCAGTGAGAGGACGTAAAGTAGACTACTGATGGCGAATGGGACATTGTAGTATCCTCGGTCGAGCAGCCATCCTGTAAAGAAGGCCTTTGGATGCTTTTCGATCAGTTGTACAATGTACGAACTCCAGACTACATACGGGGAAGCGGACAAGACCATACTGTATTGACCCAATCCAAGCAATGTTTGAAGTAGATTCATTCTCGAGAATATTTTTTGCGTAATACGATTGGAATACCTCGACAGTTATGAGCACCGCTGAAGCCGTTGACACGCATGGAGAGGACATACCCCAAATGAATTAACCCAACCGAGGCTGAGATCGAAGAATCAGCCTCCAACTTAGTACGGCGTTGCAGGGTGACGCGCTTACGTAGCAAAAGTCACGAAAGCACCCTTTTCTGGGGTTAATTAGGTCCTACAGCACAGTACAGGATGCACTCACGCCAGCTACAACGGACCAGGCCCTCAAACCGCCTTCCGGGAATGACGCTACCAGCTGCGCCTTCGGAGAAGTGTGTTCGTTATAGTCATAGGCGACCAGAAGCGGTCCCCAGTATGAGAGATCGTGATATTGAATAATTGTTTCTTCGGTCGACTGCTTCTGAGGTGTCTCTAGCTCCTTCTTGTCGTCCATGACAGCCGGGGATATTTTGAACAAAGAGGGACAGTAAAAAGGAGTGAGGCGGCGCTGCCAGACACTGAGAGAATAAGTAATATATCAATGGTCCAGGCCGTCACTGGTACGTTGAATCGGACCCAAAGACACTTACAGACAGACCGGCGCATGTGTTAGCTTGGTATCATCACAAGGGTTTTAGAAACGTTCGTCTGCGAATTTGTCTGTAAAAAGTGACATGGCAAGATAAGGACAGGTGAACTACTTAAGTAGGCCAAACTCTTACGTCACATTTGCACCTTTGTAAACACCCAGATCTGTAGAGGAAGCCACACCAAGTGCGATTGCTCCGCTTACTCACAATATTAATGGCGATCCAGAGCGATCTCTGGTCAACGTGTCTCGTGGCAACATTTCAATTGCTCGATCACTTCTTCGATCGCTCTAAAGTGACAGCTAGGTGCTGGTGGTTTACAGAATTCTGCAACGGCGTCATGTAACACCTGACGGTCTCAAAATTTCTATAAAATTCTTACGGAAAGGCATCCAGTTTAGCTCCATCGAAGCTTTTGGTAGTCAACTGCGCAGTTCCTTCACCTGAATCATAGCATCTTGTGTAGAAAATGATTCAAGCTACTTTCGGTAGCGGAGTCAATCGTCGAGTCGCATTCGCAAAACGCAAGCAGGTTTTTGATTGGAAAGCAGAGGCCTTGAACTTTATCTGTGGCTATACAGTTCATCATGATCTGTCTCTAAATCTGTAGGGGTCCGAAGAAAATTTAATTGATTAATTCGCGCGCAGCGCGAGGAGAAAAATACTTACACACTAGGATCCTTGACCTCGTCCCTCGATACCGACAGGAGTAGGCGCAACAGTGTTCGCTCAGGCTGGAGGTTGTTCTTCCAAAATCAGATAGTTCAACTTGAAGTCCAGTATCAGGAAGCGCCATGACCACAGCACGGCGTGACTCTGACATCGTGGAACAGAACGAGATGCGGGAAACCTTCGCACGTGTTCATGCCTGCGACATCAGAGCCCAATTCAAGAAATCGGTGACCGCCAATCTCACACAACACGGTCAGCAAGATTGAAGACTGGCAAACGTTGGACAAAACGGAATCCAGGCCGGAGCATCTAGAGCGGGCCTGGAGCGCTCTGGAGTGCTCCAGATTCCGTTTTGTCCAATGTTTAGACCAATCTCAAATACTGATAACCGCGCTGTGTCACTCATCCTTCAGGCGCGTCCACTCAGATTATAATACTTTGTATTCAAAGGACTCGATTACATGTGGCATTTTATGGCGTTCACTGAGCAAAACCATGACAACAACACGAAACCGTATATGAATCTCTCAAGAGAGGAGTGCAAGACCTGACACGTGAGGCATGAATCAACGACAGTACTAGGCTTCCAGTGATTGCTCTGTGGGTGCGCTAAGTCCTTCAGTTCCGCTCAGGAGTGCGCTCGTGCGACTGCGAGAACTGAATTTGGAAGCAATAAAAGCGATATTCCAAGCAAATTCACGCCGCAGCTCGTCCAAGTTCCATGGTCCTGACTCCTGAGATGTCCAGTCCCGATGACCCGATCCTTTTGTCAATCCGAGCTTGTGGCCCTACCCTGCAGGGCAACCATGTGTTGGTCACCTTCGCTGAAGACACAGTCCCGATCCTTTTATCGATTGCTTGTCGCCCCCTCGACGTCGTTCACCTGACCTCCATTCCTCACATCGATCACCGATACCTTTGTCTCTGTCGTCTCGCGGACAAGTGAAGTGCTATCTGTCTCCGTGAAACTATGTCACCAGAAGCTTGAAGATGGGTACTACAGGTTTGTTTCATGAACACCGAACTCCCAGATATCATCCCTCGTATACGTAAATATGCCACTTCCGCGCGTGTCGGTGCTATCGTCGGAGCTGGGGCAGACGGCGTAGGCGTCGGAAATCGCATCGTCACAATTATGGAACAGTCTCCTGTCGATCAAGTTTTTCAAGCTGTCGAGAATTTCTGTAAGGAGATCACTATTGAAGGCTAGTCCAATGTGACCACGACTAATCGCCAGGAGCCCTCAAAATACCACTTCCGTATCGTCCAAGGCATTGAGAGATCGATTGGATCGACCACGAGGGTCATTATATGGGCTGCCCCTCGAGGCTGTACCTCACTGGGAGCCTTAGTAGACACGCTGGTGGTCCCCGAATTTGGCTCGAGCGGGAAGATTTGGGGTGATGCACTCAACCTTGCAGAAAGAGGAGACAGTTTTTTTTGGAATCTATTTACAGCAATCTAGGTACGAACGTGCCCAGGCCGCGACCTCGATCCTACGCCCAGGCGAGCAAGTATACGGACCCTGGGCCACCGGTCCTGTCGTCCCCGCCGACAGATTTAGACGTGTTGTTTCCAATCAGCGGTGACCCTGGGTGATTCATGACTTGTCATATACTTACTCGGACCGCCCGTGGGCGGACTGATTTTTGATTAGGAACCACTCTGGATTGCACAAGATCAACAACACGATCGGCCAGGTTTGTGCCGTTAGCACTTTCTGACGAAAATCGAGGTTAATCACCGCCTGGATGCTCCTAGCCAAGCGACTAGGGGAAACACGCATCATCGCGGAGACGGGCGCTGGACAGCACAGTGTAGCCACTGCTACTGTCTGTGCACCTTTTGTAATGCAGTGCGTGATCTACATGGGCGCTGAAGATCCTCGCCGACAGGCTCTCGATGTCTTGCGAGTGAAATGCTCAGCGCAACAGTAAGATCATTTACATTCGATTTCCGAATCGTCTCCTGACCACTCGGCTTCAAAGGACATTCCCTTGAGTCTGACTCAAAAATTTTGAAAGATGATGTCAACGAAACGATGGGTGATCGGGTTACTAACCTCGCCACTACCCATTTCCTTACCGGCTGGTGTTTCGCTCCTCACCCCTTCCGACCATCGTCCGAGACTACCAGAAAGTCGTCGGCCGTGAAATGAAAGCAAAGATGAAAGGGGCGACTAAGAAGCTTCCGGATGTGGTCTTCGCGTGCGTTAGTGGTGCGAACCATGCGATTCAATGGGTCTTTCTACGATTTCATTCCAGACAAGGGTGTCCATCTCGTTGGGCGTCGAGGCAGGCGGTGAAGGTAGGAGTGGTATGTCCACCCTGACGTTCCTTGTTTCTCAACCCCTCCTCAGCTCCTGATGGCGATCGCAACACATGTGATGACTCGCGCGGCAGGACAACTGTACCAATTAAGCGGCTCGGGCTAACGAAGTCCACTCGAAGGTAACTAGCTGCGAGATATACGTCAATCATACTGATGGGGAGATATTGAAATATGGCAACTCGAACTCACTGAACACAGTACAACACAATACCCAAATCACCGAGACCAGCCAAACACCCGTTCCGCATGACGGATCAGAACATTCCACCTGCTGTGGCTTGTCCGGACTTTGAGGCAGGGTATACATACTTTTAACTCAGCCAAGTTCCTGTAGTCACCTAGTGAATATACGATGATGGTGCTTATTGAGCATATGGGTAACTTGTCCACAGCGGCACAACACCGCGCGTGACACAGAACGCGTCCTGTCACATGTGTGACAGCCGCGTCTTTCCACGCTTTCCACGCGTTGATTCCAAGCCGAACTCAAATGACAGATACTGTGATATCAATTACTCTACTTACCGTCTAGATCCGATTGAATGGAAGCCAGAACGCTACATGCTTTTCGTGAGTCTCAGTTTGGGGACAGATATCTTGCTTCTCGCTAACTCTGACTCATGGTCGTGGAACTCCTCGGAACAGTGCGTGTATTGTACACGGTTAACAGCAACCCGCAATATATTTTGGCCAAGTCTTCATCACAAGTCCCAGCGATCACATGCGGCGAGACCACAGCACAGTCTGCTAAGAATGAACCTACCTATGCACGAGCCCCACTCAAGGCATGCCTTGCGGTGGTCTGTGATTCCAGGTGAGTGCTGACTCTGGTATCGCCCTCGCCCTTTCCACCAGGAGGTTCCTCACACTACGGTAGTCCCGAACTCCTCCAGGACCCCACACGAGACTTCTCTCTCTATGTCCTCGATCCCCTAGAAGCACAGCCCCTACCTACGAGTCTGGCACACGCACCCCACAATACCAGCTCACCTCATGGTGTAGCGGTTGCTCTTGGACTTATGTCCTGGGCGCTTGAGTCAAACGATTCGACGAATGTCTTTGTCACTGGCACAATCATCCCGAATGCCTCACCGGCGCTTGAAGTTGTTTTCGCACTTCGAGAGGTATGTTTCTTTCATTTCCGGGTTTCGCAGCTTCGTTCCCGACCGGTTTATCTTGTTTCACGAATGCCAATAACATTTCTCCCTCGTAACAGACCAAGCGCATGCCAAAACCTATATTACACTCGTACCCTTCATTGGGCTCGATATCTGCACCTGGCCTATCTCAACCTCTTAATCCTTACCCTCCCCAAGTTGCTGGGATGAGCTGGTTATCTACTTTTCATTTGCAACGTGATCAGCAGGAACCGCGAACTCTGACCCGTTCAGCCGACTTTCCAGAGCCCTACATAGGTCCCCCACGACGTGCGCGTGGTCGTCCCGAGGGGTCTACCTCTTCGAAGTCAAAGGTTACGTCGCAAACCAGCGCCTCTTCTCTCCCTGGTAATACAGGTTTCTGCGGAAACTCAGCATAATCACTGACCGGATCAATGATGCAGGGGCGAGCCCGCCGAAAGTAGTAGAGACTCGATATGAATCTAAGCAGGAAGTGGGGAGCAGGTCCAAGCAAAAGACTAAATCCAGACCTCCTCCAGCTCCACATACATACTCACCATTCATCTGCGCACCGTTGACGCGCCATACAGCAACGGAGGGGCCAGAGAGTGATGCAATTGGAGTAATACCTGCTTTCTACCAGCAATCCCACCCGTCCAGTCAAAACCAAACTCAGTCATACGCCCAACTTCATCCCCAAGCTCAGCCATACTTTCATTCGACACATAACCCGCTGCTGGGATTACTATCCGCAATCCCATCTACTTCCTCCGGTAACACGGCAGCGAATACTACACCTGAGCAGCAAGCTGCTCTCCTATCAGCGCTGCAAGGATTGCTTGCTACCAATCCTCATTTGCTGCAGCTCGCGGCGACAAACATGGGGCTTTCCGCAAGTAGCGAGGAACAGGCCACCGAAAAAAAACCAATGCGCAGGGGAAGCAACACGAGTGATGAGCATGACGACGGAGACTCAGATATCGTCATTCTTGACTCTTCGACCATCGACACTACCGCATTCCGTAAGCCGAGTAATTGGCAGCTCGCTGCGAGCGACCACGATACGTCTCCATTTACAACCAATCAAGAATCTCCAATGCCTAGCAGTCAGGATGCAGATTCCTCACCTCTGCCTGTGAGCACGCCGCCCCCCGGACAGGAGAACGCACCGGCATCGTCTCAAACGTCGACGCCGTCCGTGGCACTTGAATCGACGCCGACAGTAACGCCTGAAGTGGAGACACCGACCTCGAATGGACGGACGGAGAGGGGAAACATAACCGCCTCGCATGCCTTGGATATGCCAGCAACGCCCACCCCATCCAGAACGCGTAAACGGAAACTGGGTGAATATATCCACGGTCAAGCCCATCCGTCCACACCAACGTCCCCTCCCTCTCCTTCGCCTTCCGTGACGCGTACATCTAGTTCAGGAAGCGCCTTGACTGCGAGAAAACGAGTCCTGTCTTCGCCGACGGGTGGAAGGAAGTCGGTGGCATTGCCATCGGTGCGACTGCCTTCGATGCTAGGCTCCATGCGTACCATAGCAACCTCGGGTTCCCGTCTACAGGTCAGTCCTTTGGGCTCCTCGACGCATGGACACCCAGCTTCTTTGGCCACCAATAAGAGTGGAACTCAATCAACTACACTTGTTTCCGGTCCATCGAAGTCGAAGTCGGATCATCCAGGGATTACAGATGCAACTGTGACTGGCATCGCGTCGGATACAACCTCACTGAAACGGAGACGCACCCTTAATGAGTTCATGGCAGAACATGAGGCACGCAAGAACGCAAAGGCTCGAAAACGGTCCTCTTCGGGACGCAAGTTGGGTAAGTGTTTGGGTTTCATACCTTCTCTTTCATTGACTTGGTCCATCCGCTCACGACATCCCGTGGTTTCAGAGGTAGACGCGTCCGTGAATGCGTCACAAGGGGCTCCACCGCGATCTGCCAAGTTGTTGTCCACGTTGAGGAATACCCACTCATCCCCTCCTCGTCCCTTTTTTAGGTTTGATTCAGTGGCTTCCTCGCTCCCCGCTTCGACTTTCCAGCCCGCATTAGTGCCGGACGCGGCCGTCTCCAACCCTGCCTTGTCGTCCATGACCACGTTAGCATATACAGCACCATCTACGTTTACTTCAACAACTGCTTCGACGAAGAATCCCCTCAAAAACTTCGTCCTGCCTGTGTGGGCTCGTACTGGTACCGCGATGCTTCCACGGTTGTCCGAGGAAGTACTGGCTCGCCAGCGGGCAGAGCAAGAAGCCAAGAGGGCACAGGTGTCGTTGAGGCGGCGGGAAGCTGCGAAAGTGAAACGCAAACGACTCCATGGTTCGGAACGTGCTTCTAAAGAATCCTCTGACGAAGATGATGAAGCTGTCGCGAAAGATGCAAAAGTACGGACACTGCATCCGTCGTTGAGTGTTGCGCGGAGCCCTCCCTTACTACCACCTCCATTGCCTTCACTGCCCGTATTCGCTTCTGATACAGTGGAACCCATGCCGTCGTCCCCGCCTCAGTCGCACCGCCAACTCGCGCCCCCCGTCGTTCCGAGCACACCACCAAGGAAACCTACCCCTTCAGGATCAGCGCCACATCGCACACCTAGCAAGTCTGGCTCTTGCTCGCTATTTACGCCGTCCGGCCAAGACCCGGGTTCATTGTTCACCCCAAGCACTCCCAGCGTCACTCGATCTCTGACCCGAGTTACATTCACGCCACGTTCCCCAAGTGTGCTTCACCGCTCTGGTGTGAGGAAATCGCCCCGGAAGAGCGTGCCGCAAACACCGTGGACACCGAAGCGCAATAGCGGCAATAATCAAACGCCTAGGAGCTTGCGCACTGGTAGAAACCCGCAGTTTGTGTCGCCAAACTTGGTCATTCGTACGCCTCAGACACAGACGGGGATGGGAACGAGAGCGTTTTTGTTACCTCCACCTTCACCCTGTGCTCTGCGAACGCCGCACCTACAAAAACAGGTGCATTCCAAGGTGCCAGTAGGTTCAACTCCAATCGTTCCCGAAGATTCTGGGATCATAAAGCAGGGATCTCCGTCGGAAAAGCAGAACATCGAACGGGACAAGGGTTGTAAGGAAGAAAATATGCTCAGTTGCGAACCGGACGACGCGCTCCTTGGGGAGGACATGTCAATTCCTCCAGCACGATGGAGTCCCAGTCGTCTAACTGTAGATGAGGGTCTGGGAACAAGTGAACTGCGTGACATCACCTCCAACGGCGACGCGTCCCAAGCGGAAGAAGAATATGCCTCCAGTCCCCTGCCACCGTCTTCACCTCTCCCAACCAGTCCGTTCTCGAGCCCCGCAAAGCACCACGACAGCAATTTCGACACTCCAACCATAAACAATCACGTAGTGCCAGATTCTGACATTCTTCTGCCTTCTGCGAGCGATTCCGATGGACCTCGGAAGGCAGCTAACACAACTTGGCTCTCTGATGGTGCATGTACAGCCCCGTGGTTCACTGACTCTGAGGCCAGCGCGTGGCTCACTGAGACGGAAACATGGTTGACTGACACGGACGGAGGACTCCTGACCGACTCGGATGGTGCCTGGTTATCTGATTCAGACGCCGTCTTTGGGGACATGTCGTCGCTTCCACCGTCCTCTGCTTCGAACTGGCTCTCCGACGATGCGGACATCGATACCGACGGTGAATTTGGAGGGATGGAGGGTCGGGACAGTGAATTTGACGCTGCTGCGTTTGAAAGAGCGTTTGCAGCCCTCGTGGAGCGTGGGGTACGGAGCGTCGGCAAGGATGAGGTTGGCGGCAGTGGCGCCACGCATGGAACGAGGGTGGTCGAATCGGAATTTTGGGAATCAATGCAGCCACTTTTGGGAGGGAATGCGTCGAACGACGCGGGCGACCGTGTTGACGAGGACAAGGTTGCGCGAGACATCCAAGAGCTGCTCGACGGTTTTGTGGGGACATGATATATGGATGATGAATATCGATGTGGTATATCCTGTCTATTGCCGAGGAAGCAAGTTGCAGCAGTAATGTACGCACTAGATCACCTTTACTGGGACAGTACACTTTAGCACTGTAAGGGGGTGGAAGACACTGAAAGGCGAAGTACGTGAGTGAGGTGAAACATGGCGCTGAAACTGGAACGAAAAGGTCTTTTGGGAAATAATTTGGAAATGATTATTTATGTAAAGACCAACGATTCAGCTTTCAGAACGACTGTCTTCTGATCTCGAAATATTAGGTATGGTTTCGGGAGACTAGAGGGCGCAGGCTTGCTACTGTGTCGATTTCTCCTAGCTGTACTTATCATCGTGACTCCAAACAATAGCTGTTCTTCAAAAGTGGCCTCACTTGTGGGAAGCCGCAGTCGACACCGAGGACATGTCCGATCATGTAATGATATTGTACGTAACAAGTGTCAAGTGGGAGGTATAACATAGCAGAAGAGGTATATTACTGACATACGAGATTATAGTCACGCG
>JBBPQU010001062.1:0-11679 GCA_038092655.1 Boletus sensibilis
TACAGGATATGTCAGTGATATTGGAAATGAAGGGCCGCATGCTAAACGGTCTAATGAGATGGTCTAGACGCAGTAGGAACAGATATAGTGCAAATGGAGTGAACAAGGAAACATCCGGACTGACCTGGACTTACCAGACGGACGGACGGACGGATAGGGACTTCGGAAGGTAGTCAGACCGTGACGGACTAGCTGTGAATGGAAAAGGAGTGGTGTGGAATGTGGTGGAACAGGCCTTTATAACCATAGGGATCATATGATCTCTACATCTGCGATGGACTTAGCTGCTGACTGTCCCCAGTCAGTGTCTGTGGTGTGGGAAAGTGGAGTGCGAAAGGATGAATGCTGAGTCCAAATCCGCTAGGAATAGTACTGCGCTGCAATTCTGTCTCTTTGTCGTCTTTCACCATGTCTTTTATGAACCGCTTCAACACCGTCGTTCAACAATCCGACCCGGCCATTGAACAACGGAGTGTTGCTCGGAAGGCTATCTCAGAAGCAACGGAGAGGCTTCGGGATCTCGCGAAGTGTGCGCCAGACGATAAGGAGGGGCTGAGGGAGGAACAGGATACGTGGTGCCAGGATTGGGATGTAGTGATGGTGAGTCCAAAATGGTCGAGTGTGGCTGAGGTCAGATGGATTGACGGATTTACAGGGGCGGCTAGTGGCTGCGTCGGATGAGGGACTGAAACTCAGCATGGACACCATGTTTGACGATGTCATGTTCCAAGAGTTCCATGACGCGGAAGTTATGCGTGCGCATTGGAAGCAAGAGGCAACAGCTTCTACTGTCAAAGTCTCAGTGCCCGATGTACCAGATGTGGACGTAGCTGTGGCTCTGTTACAGGTGCCAACTCAGATGAACATGGAAGCGGATCATCGGTCTGCCTCGTCGCAGCGCTCGGTCATGGTAGAGATACCAGGGACACGGAAGGTATGTGCAGGTGCGATCTGGGTGTCATAGAGGCTAATCCAGATTGACAGCGGTCTTGGGTTATCCTGGATGAGGGTGGCAATGACGATGGCAACAAAATGGCAGTCGTGATGGTAAGGCACACGGATCCGTGCTCAGCATGCGCAACCTGGGAAGAGAGGTGCTATGGCTATCCGACTTGGACGTGCGAGAGATGCGCGCGGACAAAGGTCAAGTGTGACAAGTCCTCTGGACAAGGGGCTAAAGCAGGCAACGGAATGACAAAGGCGTCGGACTTGTGCAAGAAGGGTCCGGGTGAGTAATCCCTTAGATTCGTGGTGGTATGGTGCTAATGCTGATGTAGTGCGGCTGACCCGGACTAATCCAAAGGCCAGCACCTCGCGTTGTCAAGCATCTCTGGACGTCATGGAGATCTCAGAGGACGAATACGTTGAAGAGCCGTCAGGGAAAGGGAAGGGGAAGGCGAGAGCGACAAAGAAGTCCACGATGGACTTAAGTGCTTGGTCCAGATCTGTGAAGACACGTGGACATATGTCCAAGCAAGTCCTTCTCATCTGCACTTGGATTCAGCAGATCCAATTGGTGATGACGAAACTGCAAGCAGAATATGTCGGACTCCTGGAGATGGTGGATGAGTTGATGGAGGGAAGTCCGTATGTCCGTAGTCGCCTTGTCATTTGTATGATAGTCCTGAAGGGTACCCATCCGTGTCCGTGTCCGTGTCCGAAGTCTAAGCTTTAATAAGAGAAGTGAGTGATACAAATGTAAGGGTATAACGGCAGAACCGGATATGCGTGTTTCCAACTCAACTTGTCTTCTTTGTGTGGCTTCCGTGTCTGCTCCTTCGGATTGCCTTGTAGGCATTGTTCTTTTTCAGATGGTGATAGATAAGTATGGAATAATGAGTGCTGTGTCTCCGTGTGCGGAAGAAGTCTGAATGGATACAGGAACGGCGGACACATTGTGAGACATGGTGTAGAACAACGAAAGTGGTTCGGAGGACTGGAAATTCGTCCTGAATCTGCAGAAAGGGAAGAAGGATGCAAGTAGTCGTCCAAGGGATCCTACGTCGAAGAGAGACTAGTCAGTTTCCGATCCTAATTGACTTACACCCGAGATATTGCAAGTCCGAGTATTTCTGGACTAAGAACGATGATTCCGGAGTTTCCGGAACTCCGGAGGAGAAAGGAATGGGCGGAGGATGTCGAACGGTGGTCAGAAACATGGAAACGATTGGCGGAACATGATATGGGCGATATGATTGTTGGATGGTATGACGATGGATGATATGATGATGAGAAATCCTGGCATGCGGAAAACTGTATTACCCACGGAAAGTACATGGGTTAAATACTCCGGACTAATCTGGAGTTGTATGAGACATATTGTAGCTAAGATATGGATGACAGGCTGACAGCACCAGAAATGAACTGTCTAATAACAGACATGCACTTCACAAGTGCATATTGGAATTAAACAAAGGTAAAAGAAAACTTATCTAGACCGTTCCGGACCTTCCTCAGACTCGGAAACAGGACTCTGGACTTTGGATTGACTGGACTGCAACGGATACAGAGCAGACTGGTTTCGGACCCGGATTGATGCAGTGACAGATGGTAAAACGGTGCTTTACAACCGTAGGGAGCGGACACTCTCTACAACGGAATGGAACTGAAAGGAACAGACTGTTTGTTTCTTTTTGACAGTGTTTCTGTATAGTACGGTAGTAATCTGTTAGACATTTTTAGTGACTGTTTTTATGCTTTCTTCGGATATTCTGTGGAATGAATGGAGTAGATCACCGGACTAATCCCTGGGTAAGACAGATAGTAGTGAAAGGTAAGACGGATCCTTGGGCCTATACGGACTGTAGTCATCCGTAATCAGTGAGGTACGGATCGTCATAGTACGGATCGTACTCGTATCCGGAACCTTCGTCGTTGTCGGAGTTTCTCGGGGGTGGACTGTACAACCAATATCTGTCGTTTTCCGCTTTGGAAATCATGTAAAGCGAACCAGGTGAGTGGCAGCGAGCTGCCTCCCCTAGGGAACTTGTAATGATGACCTCCTTGTCATCCGTATACTCGTCTACAATGGGGGTGGGAGGGTAAACATGGATCCCATCAGTAGTAAGATCCGGCGGATCGTGTAAATGATGAATCTGGACGTCAAGAGATACGACTGGATTGGATGAATCCGAAGATGAACGGATGGGTGGAATTGCAGAGGGGTGAATAGGGGGAAAGAGGAACAGGGTGGGAGAAGGTGATGGCGGACTCTCGACAGAAGGGATACTATCAGCGCGGTCTGGCAGATCGGAAGGTAGTGAAAAATATTCGGATAAAAGAGTGGGGAGGTTGGAAACCTTGGTGAACGGAAAGGGCGATTGGTCTGAATCATCGCTGGATATCCCCGTGGAACCAGGGGCTGCATGGGTATTCTCCTTGAGAGGATCCATGCCGGAGCGGACTGGCTCAATTGTAGACAGATAGGTAATGCGATGAATCGGATCACAATGCAATGGCAGGCAGGTTGAAGAAGGAAGGGGGGTAACAAAGGCAATAGCATGATGCAACGATGGCACGTGTGGGAACAGAATAGATGGAATGGAGGAGTGAAGAAATGGGTAGCAAGAAGAGAAAGTACTCTGTCCGGACTGAACGGGTTGTGACACTACCATATCAGGACTGCAAGTGTCCGACAAAGGAGTATTGTAGTCGTCGTTATCATTATCATCTTCGGATGCGCTGATGGTTAGCACGTGGATTGACGGACTTGGGCTAGATAGCAAGTTAGTGTCGGATTCAGTGGGTGGAATATTACGACGATGAAGTGAAGCGACTGATCCAGTCTGTGGTGACACAGATCCGGATGATGTCCGAACTGCGGACAGAATGTCCCTGACAGTTGGAGGTGGCATGGATAGCGGGATGGGTAGTGTCGGAGGTCGGGATACTTCATGAGACATAGCTTGCCTCGACTGCTCAGCTTCCTTGTCCGCTCGGTATTGTTCCCAAGCCTTAGCGAGGAATGGCTGGAAATCTGTATCCATTAGTGATGGCTCCGAGCCGCATTCCGAGTCCAAATCCGTGAGTGATGGTTCCAAGTCGCTATCTGTGTCGTCGATGGGTGTCATGAAGACCGATGTATCCATTTCTAAATTAGCGTTGGTGTCCAGAGATGATACCGTGAATAATCCGGTGGTGAAGTGTGGCAGTGTGTAACCGTTGGTATACGTGGCAACTGCAGCGGCAGAGCTTTCCGACGTGATTTGGTCCAAAATGTCGCGAAGACAACTGGATCTGGAAGGGCATGGAATGCAACCTCCGTCTGGGAGATATACTCGACCGTCCGTGCCTATGCTGGCCTTACCGGTCCGTAGGTACTCTGCCAATGAGGGACAGTTCCCTGTATGGTGACTGGCACTGTCGCAGAACGGACACGTCCGAGTCTGGATAAACATGGGCTCTTGCTTGATGACAATTGGTAGTGCGGCGGGTGATGCTACAGAACGTCGATGTGAAAAGTCATGAGTACGCTGCAATGATGAGGAGGAAGATGCTGTAGTCTGAAGTGTGGATCCGGTTATCAGAAACTTAGCCGAGTCGAGGATATCCGACATTGGGTATGGATCCTCCGGGTGGTGGTATGGCTTTAGGACGGTTAGTCGGAGGCGGACTCGTTGCTTGAGGTCGTCCAGAAGTCCGAAGAGGAAGAGGGCATCACGGTCTAACTCGGATAACTTCCTGGCTGCGATAAGGGTAGTAGTGATGATCCAGAACTTGTGATGGTAATCTCCTAGCTCATCTTGGCTACGCATGGGTGATGATCAGGACTCTTCTGTGAGATATAGTAGGTCAGCGCGGCAATATCGGGCACTTTGCTGGCATCCAGGATATTGTTTGACGATGGCATCAACGAACGTGTCCCAATCCGGTGGATTGGCAATTGCTTCATCTAATAGTTCCCAAAGCTCAGCCTTGTCTAGGTCAGCATACCGGATGGCATACTTGATTTTGGCGGCATCGTCAAGTCCGGCGTTGGTTCCGAGGATCTCTACGTCCTCTAGAAACCGCGGTAGTAATGCTGGGTTTCAGCCAGTGAATTTTGGTGCTCTGTCGGAGCCACGGATTGGCATCGGAGTAGGCATGGTAAGCGGATGGCTGGGCTGAGCGATGGAGGGTATAGGGTAGGCGATGATGTTGACGGTGACGATGTCCAAACAGGCAGAAGCTCTGTAGTGATGTAGGGGTCAATGATTCCGGCTTCAGATGGAGTAAGGATAGATTAAGGAAATTTTTCTTCGTGTTGGCAGTTACCCTGAGTGTCGTATGGGTCTAGAGCTGGAACCTGATAGTTCAGTCAGTGACAGGGCTGTGTCAATGGAAATGAAGCTGCTGCTTCTTCGGGTTCTGAAGCTGTGTCTATGAAGTTTTTCAAATGAAAAAAAAGAAGGGTTGGATGTAAGTACGACGTCGCCTGAATACTTCTGAGAATCCCTCGCGGTGGGCTCCAGTTGTAGAACAACTTAAGTGGTTTGGAGGACTAAAGAAACTGTCCTGAACTTGCAGAGATGGTAAAGGGACGCGAGTATTGTCCAAAGGGATTCTACTACGAAGAGAAGTGTTATTAGGAGAGGTGCCCAAAGGTACAAACCTGAGAGAAAGTGGATCCGAAAGTAATTCAGATTGAAACGAGATTGGTCTGGTCGGTCTGGAACTGGATGTGTAAGAGTCTGAAGAGAAAGAGCAGGAGTCCAAAGGAGCGAAGGAATGAGATGGGAAGTGAGAACAACGGTAGTTCTCGAGCGGAGTACGAGACAATGGACGGACTTGAGAAACCAATGTGAAGGTAACTAGATTCCAGTATTCCTAGGTTACAGGCTTTATAGTCCATACTACTCCGGAATGACAGGAAGTGAGGTACATAGTGTATAGGATATGTCAGTGATATTGGAAATGAAGGACCGCATGCTAAACGGTCTAATGAGATGGTCTAGACGCAGTAGGAACAGATATAGTGCAAATGGAGTGAACAAGGAAACATCCGGACTGACCCGGACTTACTGGACGGACGGACGGACGGACGGATAGGGACTTCGGAAGGTAGTCAGACCGTGACGGACTAGCTGTGAATGGAAAAGGAGTGGTGTGGAATGTGGTGGAACAGGCCTTTATAACCGTAGGGATCGTATGATCTCTACAACGGTCATGTGTTGGGTCACGTGACTTTGAAAGTAAAACGATGGAGTGAATGAAGAAAAGTGTCTAAGTTTGAAAAGTTTGAAAATATTCATATTATAACACTATTCCCTTTTTAAGACTCGAATTCCAGATGAGTCGTGGAAGGTGAAGTGGACGTAAAATTTTCATAAGGTGAGAAAAGAGAATTGAAGTCCGCCACAGAAAGTCCATGAAGTTTTCTTGGAGCTGAGGGATTCTTTTTGTGGAAGTCGGCAACTGCCAGTGGAGCAGTATAGATTATATCTGCCAATTCCCATGTACGATCGGTTTCGTCATATCCCTTCCAATGAACTAAATACTCCAGCTTCTGGCCTTTGAGATGTGATGAGGCCAAGTAGTCAATCTCAAATTGTTCTTTGCCATCTTGATCTATTTCAATCGCTTCGGGTCAGACTTTAGGTTGTCCAGGTAAGGTTTCCTGATAAGGTTTGACGTGAGAGATGTTGACTGTGGGATGAATATGAACGGCTTTAGGTAATTTGAGAGTTACGGCATTGGGGAGGACTGCAGTGATGGCATAGGGTTCAATCCATTTTTGTGTGAGTTTCTTTGCCATATATGGAAGGTTTAATTTGTCCGTGGATAGCCAGACTTGCTGACCAATAGAATAGAGTGGGGCTTCTGATTGGTTCTTTTCAGAGTTCTTGATCATTCTTTCTTGTGTGATTTCTAACACCTTTTTTATCTCCTCATGGGAACAACTCATATCTCCTGCGAATCCTGCTAATTTCCCTTCGAAACCCATGCATGGTGCATAGTTTCGAGTGATGTTAAAGGGAATAGTGCCAGTAGCAGTGATGATGGTGTTGTTGTGTGAGAATTGAGCCATTTTCAGCCATGAGGCCCATTTGTTCTGCTTCTTTCCAATGTAAGCACGGAGATATTGTTCAAGATCTCTATTAACATGTTCTGTTTGGCCATCGGTTTGGGGATGATAGGCTGTGGAAATCTTTTGATGGATGCCAAGGAGTTTGCATAGTTCCTTGGTGAAGGCAGAAACAAATTGCGGTCCTCTGTCTGATACAAGGATGGAGGGTAGTCCGTGGGTACACCAAACGTGATCCCGAAATAGAATAGCTAAGTCCGAAGAAGAACAAATGTCATGGGTAGGAATGAATATCACTTCTTTTGAGAAGCGATCTACAACTACACAGATTGCCATAAAAGAATGTGATTTGGGTAAACCCGTAATGAAATCTACAGATAAATCTTCCCAGGGCTTGGAAGCTACTGGGAGTGGGAGAAGTTTTCCTGCCGGTGCTTTTTGCTTTCCCTTCGTGAGGGCGCACACTTGGCAGTGATCTATGTAATTTTTAACGTCTTTAGTGACACCAGGCCACAAAAAATATTGAGTGAGTGTATGAATGGTTTTTGAATGTCCGCCATGTCCCATGATAGGGGAATCATGACAAAGAGTTATTAAATGAATATGTAATGATTTGGGTATGAAAATTTTGTTTTTGTCATTTTTGAAAATATTCATAGTAGCGTCGAAGAGAAAGTTGTCAACTGCATCAACCTCAAGTGAGATTGACTGAGATTCTAACTCCAATAAGAAGTCCGAAGATAAGGATATGGAGTTGATAAGAACAGAAGGAGGGAGTACAGTGATATTAGTGTTATGATCTATAATGGCGTCACTGTGATCTGGATGGTGTGACAAAGCATCTGCACGACCATTACTAGATCCGGGTTTATATATGAAGATATAGTTGAATTCTTGAAGAACTGCGTGCCATCATGCTTGTCTTCCCGATAGGGTTTGTGGCTTTTTCCAGAATTCAAGATTCTTGTGGTTGGTCCAGATTTCAAATCATTCATGACCAATAAGATAATGGCGCCACTCTTCAAGGGTGTGGATTACTGCTAAAAGTTCTTTATCATAAATAGGATAATTGCGCTCTGCGCTGTCGAAAGAGTGAGAAATAAAGGCCACAGGCCTCCAGTTACCGTCATTGCAGAGTGTTGAGAGCACAGCTCCCGTATGTCATATCCCGTACTTCCCAAGTCCAACTCCGAGCTTTGAGACACAACTCCGTCATCTTAAGTATAAACTCCGGATTATTTCTCCCTATTCCTTACCTCCAGACTTCCGGACTTGTAACTATGTTTCATTCTCGTAACTCTCCATTCCTACTTACTATATAAAGACTAGTTCCACTCTGTAGATACTTCCGATCCTGTGTTTCGCTTAGTAGCACAGCTCCGGTATACTTACATCCGACTCCATTTCACTTACGACCTCCGTTACTAATCCGTCTCCGTACTCCGTATATAAACCTCCTTACGAGCACATGTATTCTCCAGTTCGAATATCAACTTATATGCCAACTCCTAACTCTGTCTGAGTCCTCGACTCTCCTCTGAAAACCCTCCGACCAAACTTGAGCCTAACCAGCTCTACTCTAATCCCCTTCTCCAACACTCCGTCCCTCTGCCAAATATCGGGCAATGGAACTCTAGTAAGGGTGCACCACATAAGGTGAAGCCAAGCCCGTATCCCTCATTCTTAACTCCAGAGTTCCAGAGTTAGACCGGAGTTGAACGGTTTTAACAGTAAGTCAGCGTGACTCTTTCACTCAGAGAATGACAAGCCCTACCGGAGATGAATCAGGTGATTTGTCGACATGGAAGCTCAGGTTGGAAGGACACTCATCATTTGTCCTTGGTTCTCTTTAGGCCTTTCTGAGTCATGTTCCTCATGGGGAGATACCTAAGATAGATGTGGAGAGAAGGTGGCCAGTACATCACAAAACAAAGTCCTCACATGATCGCAGGCTGGATCTAAGAACAACGAGCTGGTAGGTCAGTGTACTGCTCAAGGACAACAGCGGGTGGCACTTGCAGGCTGCATGTACGGACAGCAACGGAGATTTGATTGAACATGCCAACACCGCGAACACGAAGGGCTTGCATGGAATGGGTCATAAGAATTCGGAAGGATATTGCTGAGATTGCGAATGGTGATCTTCATGCTAAATCCACCTGGCGTAAGATAGCTACTGTCTGGGGAAAGAGTAATAGAGGCAGCGAATATTTTCTTCGCATCAAGCCTTTGACCAGGTAAGTGGCGTCATTCAGGACAATCTCGTGGACATTTCGTTGTCAATGCTGCTGAGCTAGTTTCTGCTGCAACTGTCGAAGACATGGGCCCTATACTGGTAGCTGGGAGTGGTGATCAGGTTGCCATTGGGGGAAAACTTGACGCCTACAAAATCATTGTCATGTTGCAACTTGCAACTGTGGTCCAACAAGTCGCTCTCCAGCCCTCATGATACTGAAGATACTGGCTGTCGCTGGTTCTCTGGTGCCGGTGGCAAACTTGGCTGACTCGGGGGAGAAATCGACTGCACCTACATAAACCTTACCCACCGCCGTTTCGCGGGTCACCATCTAAGTTGTGTCCCACTGGCACTTCGCCTCCACATCTCACTGCAAAACTATCCATTTCTGATCCTTGAACATGACAACAACGTTCCCTTTTACCATTTCCGAAGCTTTCACCTCTCAACTCGCCATTGTTGAAGTTCATCAATCATCGTTGCTCGCCCTCGGCAAATGAATTCCATCAGAGTGGAATGAGACTGAGTGTACTGGTCGATGACCATGTTTTACGATTGTCGCAGCATCTTCTTGGTGAACGAGTGTTGTGACCGTTGTTACTCTTGGCACCCCTTACCCTATGCACATTACCCCTTACACCATGCACATCAACAAAGTCCGAACATTCTGACATCACGCGCACCCACAAGCTCCCAGGAACTCCTTGCTAAGGTATGTCAGGCTTTACCAGATTACGTTGCCTCGAACTCATATAACCCCTGCCACATCTTACCCTTACCCCACATCTTCCCCCCTCCCTTTCCTCTCTCTCTCACGCTCCTCCTGCGTGTCTGCATGCTTGCTCACTGCGCGTGGCGTTCGCCATTGTCTCCCGTGCCCTTCTGCCTCCCGCCAGCGTGCATTGCCCACTGCATGCACTGTTCACTGCCGCCTGCCGCCCCTCCTCCCTCTCCATCAGTGAGCCCTTCGCATCCTCGGACCTCTCCCAGGTTAGTCTTCCTCCCCGTCAGTCTGCATGCATTGCTCACTGTGCGTGATGTTCACCGTCCTCTGTCCTTTCCTGGGTTTGTCTCCCTCCCGTCCGTCAGTGTGCTTGCCTGCTGCGCACAATGTTCGCTGCCCTCTCGCCTCTCCTGTCAGTGCACTGTTCGTGCGCTGTTCACTGTCCTCTACCCTCTCCCAGGTTAGTCTTCATCATGTCTGTCTGCATGCATCACTCACTGTGTTCGCTGTCCATGCGCTGTTATTGTAATGGTGTGCTCTTGATTCACTGATCGTTGATAAGCATTCATTGAAGGCAAGTACGACACCATGACAAGTATTTATCTACTGATCAAATATGATAGTTTGTGTCCTGTCTGTTGCTATTAGTTACCTCCAAGTGCTTCTGCCAGTGAGCTGTAACGAGAAATGCTTCGTGGGTTAAGAGGAGTGTAAATTGATATTGAAGCAGGCCTGGCATTCGTGTTACTGGTTGATGAACGCAACACAGGTAGTGTTACAACTGGGTAACAATGGAACACCAAGGTGTATTCCAAGTCTATATCTTTGTACAGTTCTACAAACTGTATGTCCTAGGGCTTATGACTGGCCTAGGTCTTAGTCTTCGGCGAAGGACTAAGAGACGACTGATCCCTAGGATGAAGCCTAGTATCGAGTATAGGACGAGAGACAAGGCAAGTGAAGAAAGACTTTACACTGTAGATTGTGTAGGTCTAAGTTAAAGATACAAGTATAGAATGGTGAGATTTATATAAGGTGAAAGTAGGATTCAAGCGGAGCTTGAATGTACATAAGGGCAGGCAAGATGCGAGTTGTGTGACGAGTTGTGTCACGTAGAAGGGTAGGTAAGGGAATACTACACGTACGAGAGAACGTGTTAGGAGGCAGTGTCTGCGGGATAAATAGGAACAATACGGAGGATATAGGAAGAGAAAGGAAAGAACTGTGTCGTGGAGAATCGGATCAAAGAGGCAGTTTGAGGCTGTGCTCGAAGCAGTCCTCATAGGCTGTGTCCTGCACAGCGTAGTCTGCAAGGGAGGCGATGATGTCGTTTCAAAGGGAAGACCCTGGGACGAGGGAGTCAAGGATAGGGGAAGGACATGAAGAGGAAAAGGTGGAGGGTTCACCGTTCGTAACAGGTAGGGTGGGTGCAATGGAACTAGGTCCTAATGCACCTGTGAGGGAGCTGTAGGAACTGAGTCAGACAATGGGTGGGTATGTAGTTGGCTCTTGGGATTGATGATGGTGGTTCAAAGGAGTATATTCAGGTGCCCCTCACATGGTCGGATTGAGAGCATCTTGGAGGCTCAAAGATGAAGATGAAAGGATGTGTACTCCAGTATGGAGTGGGTCAAGGTATGTTCTTGTTGGGTTCTGTATGATTTGACTTTGACTTATACTTTGGTTTGTAGTCTGGTTCCTGTCTTCGTGTTCTTC
>JBBPQU010001063.1:0-11660 GCA_038092655.1 Boletus sensibilis
TGAATTCTGGTTGAACAAATATTGGTTGAAAGAGCTGTACTATGCACTGTCTCCTCCTGTCTAGTTGGTCGATAGAACATTTTGAATTACAGTGATTATAAGTGATTAAATAAGTTCTCTGCATGCATACAAGTGAATCTCTCTATCGATCTACCGATAATGATTTGATATGACCACACATTCAGATTCCCACATACCCACTTTGCACTGAGCCATGGTTGACAATGATGCAGCTACGAGCAGCCAACCAGGTGAAAAAAAAGGGCAAGTATGTTATTGTTGTCTCACACTGCTTGATATGTCCTTTTAGAGTTTCATTCCTAGCAACTCTGGTCACATCCAACACTATACAGCTTGCAATGTGTGAGTACATATATACTGTAAAGTCACCACTGTCTCACCAAAAATCTCCAGGCAGTAGTGGTCATCCCACAACTTAGATGAAAAGTGAATTGGAACAGGTCTACCATGGATCCATTGCTCGAGAACAACACTTGTGGGACCCAAGTTGACCTTGACAAAGAGCAAAGCTGCATGTTCCTGGAGTTCATGTATCCAGGTCATCTCCTGTTTCCCAAAATGGAGGAAAAGTCAATCTCATGCACGATAGAACAAGTACTCAACATTTTTCAACACAAACAGTGGTACCATCCCTCCAAAAAAAGGCAGAAGGCTGGTGGCTGGCTAGCAGCATCTGCCTGTCCCACTCTTATCCCCAGGCTCATCAAGAATCATGAAGTGCTCCTCAAGAAATTCCTAAACAATGTTCTTGGGGTTGTCAGTGAGGCTTGCAACCTCATGTTCTTGTGAGTCCTACTTCAATGGCTAATGATTCAGTTGTTGACTCACTTTCCCAACAGCCATTGGGATGTGAAATCTGCAAATTCCCCACTAGACAGATCTGATGCACAGAGAAAACCCAACATTACATGTTACATTGAGGCTCCTGGGACTCACAACACTCACTGGGCACTGTTACAAGCTAAGCCTAGACCAAGTAATACTGAAGGGGAAAGGCAAAGGAGTAAAGAAGTAACCAGAAGAGGAAGGACTCGCTGATGAGAAGACCAGCACAAAGGCGGGAATAGGAACCTCTTGCTTAGCTCGTACCAGGGTTTGCAACCTAGCAATGGGATTATACCAATGATGTCTTAGCAATAGAATGAGGGAGCTAGAGACCAGGAGTCTGAACCGGGAGGTAGTCCGCAGAGTAAATCCCAAAGACAACTAGAATCGAACTAGTGATCCTAGCCATCTAAGGACTGCTTATATAGAAGTACAAATAGGGTACAGGGTAAGAGCCTAGACTATGATGTAGCTAGCTATGTATAGTAGGGCTGTGGGTTATAACATCAATGCTGACTGATAGGGTAGAGGGGAATGACGTCAGGGTCTAGAGTGCTGAGTAAGTAAGTGACATAGTGTCACATGAGATAAAAGGAAAGATCACGTGATACAAAGGTGGAAAGGATCAGGTGATGAGAATATGAAAGCAATCACCTGATTGTGGTAAATGGTGGTCATGTGATGTGAAAAGTCACATGATCAGGAAAAAGGAGGAAAGAATGCGAGAAAGGTATAAAACAAAGCCGTTTTATAACAGGCACAAGTTGTGACATTTTGTGAGGTGAAGAACTGAAATAATGGAGTGAGGTGAAACCAATCATTTACAGAGATAGCTGGAAAGATGTTGTGCATGTTGGCCACACAAGACAGTCATCACCTCATACTGTGCATCCATCTTCTCGGGTCAACTATATCTCTGATGGTCTTTGACTGTGGTGGATCAATCACCACTCACGCCTTTGATATCCATTGTTCACCCAAGGAATTCTTGCACATACTCTTGAGTGTTTCTCTTGCTGACTATTCTATTCTCAGCTTTGACATGTCGATCAAATGGAATAGGAAAGACATCAAGCTGGATGATGAGAGGGTGGCACTGGATGATGATGAAATTGTAGCAGACAATGGGAACCTCATGCCAGAGAATGAGACAGCTGAATTGAACAAAGAAGATCAGGGGTCACAATTAGATGATGAGAGCGAAAACAATGACAATGACAATGACAATGACAATGACAATGATGACAATGAGCCCGAGCCTGAGCCCAAGCCTGACAACGGGGAAGATTCACCCAGACAGAATCAAGAGCTGTGGAGAAAGTGGTTGAAGATCATCGGCAAAGACGGCCATGCATGCAAAATTCAGCTCAAAAGGATCCTATCAATATCTGACAGCCTAGTTGGTTGAGGAACAACTGTTTGAGAGGGCATAATTGACTTGGGTATGCCTGGCCTGGGAGCAGAGGTCCCAGTCATGATCAAGGACTCATGGATTGATCCCCTCCAGAAATATACAAAGAGAATGATTCTTCACATACTGGAGTGATGTGGCATTGAAGGCATCCCTGAGCTAATCGCCAAGCACCAGGTTAAGATCTGACATCATGGCAGTGAAGCAACGGAAGTCAACCACTCCACTTATTTCATTCGATCTGAGCTGTCTAACATTCGTTCACCAGACAATTTTCACCTCTAAGTCCTATCACGCCTCATTAGTTGCCTTGTTGGTACCCTCATCATCAATTTTTCATCCCTGGGGAAGCTTCTTGTTGCATTTCTAGACTATGTTGTAGGTGAGTATTAGACAATCTTTGAATTTTCATGTTTTGAGCGAAGCCTAGTACACAAGGATGCAGTTGAGCTTGCTCAGATCCTGCATCGTGATATCAGTCTCATTAATTTGCTGCTTGCCACTGTAACAAATGCAAAGAAACAAACAGCTCACGAAAACCACACAAGATGTTATCTCCCACCTAAAGCCCAACAGGACCTGCAAAAGAAAATCAACAGTCTTACATGCCGAGGCATACTTGCTGACTGGGGCTATGCAATTCTGACATTACCGACTCTCAGTATTGCCCTTTCCAACAGTTCTTTGCCACCACATGAAGCTGACTCTCCAACATCACCAATTGAAACTGATGCCCCAGCATCCGAGCCACTGATTGACCTTGTCCCTGTTAGAAAGATCAGTGGGAATCATGAAATAGTTATGATTCCTGCTTCACAGCTTATGGAGGACCACAACATTGTGCTATTGATGGGCACTGATGATTTGAAAGAAGATTTGTGTCATATGATTGATTTGTGCCCACTATTTCATATGGTAAGTTGTTAGACACTTGTTCCAGGGCTCACTAAACTGGCATTGAATCACAGGGGACATGGTCGTGGATGGCTGCTGAGCTGGTTATAATGGGTCCTAGACAGCCGGTGGCCCACAACCCAATGCATGACCTAGAGTCATTTTTTATATGCTCATTGGAATATGTGTCCTCTATTCCAAGCTGTTGAAACAAAAGACTGACAAGGAGCTTGCAGACTGCTACAACAAGTTCTTCAACACCTTCAATCTGAGCATCCTCAAAACTATCACCATTCAGTCTGACTTAATGTGGTATCCACACATCCTGAAACACATATCCCCTTATTTCTGACTGCTTATCTCACTCCTCAACCTACTTTGAGAAGCAATCATTTTGCTGATGTTCATGGATGACAAGGGGAAGTTTCACCATAGGATTTCGTTTGACCACAATACGATCATCTGACACATTATCACAACACTCTTCTCCCTCAAACCTGAAGCATGGGGTGTCAGTCAGGATGACCCTGAATGCCCTGAGACTTGACATGATGCAATGTTTTCCCGAGTTCCACCCCAAAGCCCCGGCAAATAAGTGAGTGGTCTGCTAGCACCACCCTTACTCTCAATGAACTCACCCTTTCCAGCTCTTGGATGTCACATCACACACAGTGATTCGGGCATATACCTTGGCCATGACATGAGGTCGCTTCTGGGTAGGGGAGACCCCGGTGACTTGGGGATGCTTAACTCGGTTCCTGACATTGCTCCTCTTTCAAGATTGTTAGGAAAGGCTACAAAGTGTGCAAATAACCCCCTGCTCCCCCCGCCTTCCATATCAATGTATAAATCCTTCTTGGCCTCTGGGCATCACAGTGCTTGTAGTGATTTGTGCCTATCATTTACATGATGACCTCGCTGACACAACAGTGACTCAGATGACTCATACATACCAAGTGGTCATTGGAAATGTGCTTGATTATCAATCCAGGGTCTTTCTGCACCCAGCCCAGGTACTTTCTCATTCCCTGCAGAAGGTATGGTCCAGGACAAGATACTGCCCCGATGCTCTATGTGCAAGAAGGTAAACTCCAAGTCATAATGTTTTTCTTAAGCCCCCACACTTTCCTTTCACAAATCATATCCCAATCTTGTCTTGCTAGCAGCAGAGTGGCAAGATACTTATTTTGATCATATTCACCTGTTCATGTTTCTTGAGTCAATTGGATTACCTACAATATGGTTGCTGACTCATTGCCTTTTGTTACCCGCCATGTTGCATTGTAAAATCTCTGCTGTGGTACACAAGTAGCATGTGGATTGAAACCACAAGTTTTCCCTCATAAATACCTGGTTCATTGGAAGTGGATGAGGGTAGCATCTCACCTGTTAGCATGGCTCCAAAACGGAAGTCTGCAACTTGCAGCATGGATTCCCAGGCTACAGGGTTTGCAAACCATGCTCCCAACTCAAAACAACTTAGAGCTGACCAGCTCTTCAACAATCACAATGCCATCAGTGAGTTTCCTTGCAATGTTACTCCTATTGTTGACTTTGATTTCTTGTAGAGGGGACTCAACAGACGAGATGTTTATTATGGGCTGGAAAAGGTCATGGGGAAGTGGTTGAGCAACTGCAAAACATTAAGCACACTCAAGTTGCAAGACTGTCCTGATTGGCTTCTCAAAGCATCGAGACAGCGATGCAGGGACAAGAAGTTAACCCAATAGCTCTATCCCACACCTCAGCTAACAATGACAATGAAAGCCAAGTTCCTCCATGGGCAATATCCTCTGGTCCATTGACACAAGTTCAGCCTGCCTTCACACTAAGTTCACAACTTGGTCAACACTTCGGTTTTCAGATTTTCTCTTTGCCTGCTGGAGGGACGTCCACTTTCCAGTCTGGGAGTCATGCTGCCTTGTCTGAACCTCCATAAGTGCCACATTATGGCCCTGGTGGTCAATGACATTGTCTATCTTCAAGTACACATCCTCCATATTGTCACTCCCATCCTTTCACAGTTTTTCTGTCTTTTCTGGGGGGACGTTGCATGCAGCATCTATGGTGCCAACCTCCTGCGCATCCTTCAAATGTGGGTCATACAATGAATATGACAGGGGCAGCACAACTGATTGTCAGCCAGCTCAGTTTAGGCAACGGCTGTCGTAACTTGCGAGGTTTGTGGCACCAACTCAGTCCACAGGACCGTTGGTGTCCTCAGCTTCACTTCCAAATTCACTAGGTACTCCCCAAGTTCAGAACAGAGTGCCCAAATCACCTCCACCGCAGCACATCAGATTGCGTTGAACTCACACATTTGATCAGCTACCTGTGACCCTATCCAGATTGCACTCCATCCTAGCCATGGAGGTTGGAGATGGAGTACATGAAAATGATGCTGTGATCGATGAAATGTCCCCAGACAAGGATGAGCATTTGGCAGAGTCAGTCGTTCATGGTCAATGTACGTGCTGGTGACCAATCCCACTCACATATACTCAATTTGACATGCAAATAGACTTTCCTGCTCTGAAGAATGGGAGCATGAACACCAGTAAGTCTGCTTTACCATTTTCACAGATCTGTTGCTAAAGATAACAAGGTTGAGGTAATGATGTGACTGAGTCCAATGAGCAACTTCGTGAGAAGCACAGTCAGCCCATTATACACCACTCTCTTCACAACATTGCAGTTTCTCAAGGAAAGAGAATAATCAGTTGATATACCTAACTTATGATGTGTTCAGGGGAGGTGGAAGATGTTGCCAGGCCTTGCCAACACAACCGCTCTAACAACACAGTCAAATTAAATGATAGGTCCTTTGAATGCAACTCTCACCATAATGATACACATGATGCTACACAAGATCAGAATAAGTGGATAAATCAACCAATATTCCTCATTAAGGATACATTTAGGGGAAGTAGAAAATACCGTTGCCCAAAACCGCCAGTGCAACTGCCCAAACAAAGCAGGTCAGTTGGATGATAGGCCCACTACACACAACTCCCATCATAATGATGTGTGTGATGCTGCATTTGATCAGAGTAAGGCACAAAACCAACTGATATACCTCGCTAATGAATGTTTAGGGGAAGTAGGAGATGTTGTTGCCCAGCACCACCAGTGCAACCACCCACCCTGTCTTCCCAATAATGTGCAACTTCTCGCTGTCCAAAACCAACAGATGTCACAGTGCTCTCCAAACATCAATTGCACTACCACTATGGATGAACTTGAGACTCCCTTGTCAGCACACCCTATGGCTGTGCCTTCTACTACAACTGACTCTGTCCCCCAATCCCATTTGCTCCCTGCTGTCATACCCATGACATCTTGGACAGCCTCAGACAATGCAAATCCATCTCAATTACACCTTTATCCTCCTGCTATCTGTGACATCATTGAGCGGGCAAAACAGTTCTCTCACTGTGACCTCACATCCATCAATTTGTTCCCATTGTGCCTGCAATTCAACACCAAGGCTGCTGAGTATATGGATGCAGCCATAGTGGAGCATCATGCTTGAGGCTTAACAGTTCCAGAAGGTATGTACTAATGTAATACACTGTTAAGACCGTTCAACTCCAGTCCCAACACAATTCTGAATAGGGTACAACCTCCTCCACCTGCAATTGAAGTAGATGGTGAACTGGAGTTTGAGATCTCTGAGATTCTCAACTCCAAGGTCAATCACCGATGCCATAACTGCAATCTCCTTTATCTTGTTCGATGGTCAGGATATGAAGGGACCAATGATGAAACCTCTTGGCTATTAGCCACTGAGCTTGGACCTGCCTCCGAGCTTGTCGAGGAGTTCCATCTCCGTTATCTGGACAAGCCTGGTCCTTACTCTGCCTGATGTGGGAGAAACAGTCATATTCAAAAGGACATTTTCAACATTCTATCTACACCCCCTCATCTACCATTTCCATGTCTTCTCTGCTTCCCTCCTCTTCATCTCCATCTCTGCTCTCCTCTTCTTTTGCAACCCATCTCACTGTTAAGACCGGGTAAACTCTGAGGGGAACTCTGGAAACTCCGGAGTTGTCTTGGGCAGACAGGACTTGGCTTCACCGTATATGGTGCACCCTTGTCAGGAGTCCTGTTTGTCCTGGAATTTACTAGGGGTTGGAGTAAGACTTAAGGCATACTAGACATCAAGTCGAGTGAGGGTTCAGAGGAGAGTCTTTGAGACTCAGATGGAGGGTTTGGAGTTTATCTTAATCAATATTCGAACTGAGGAGAAAGTACAGGAGTAACGGAGGTTTATATACTATGGAGTCATAGGGGATTAGTAATGGAGTGGAGCTGGTTTGTAAGTAAAGTATCGGAGATAGAGTAAAGCCAGAGCTGTGCTCCTAAGCGGAGCACAGGTACGGAGGGAAACAAAGAGCAGGACTAGTATATATGGGGATGGAGATGGAACGTAAGATAACATATTGATCATGAACAAGGTCTGAGGGTCAGAAGTTGCATCTCTAGCAAGAACGCACCAGAGTTCATATGTACAGATGTAGAGTTGGTCCAGAGGACCGGGGTTGGACTTCGAGGATTTCTGGGATATGACACTCACCTTCGCTGCTTCCTCTTTTTCTTTCCTCAACTCCTCCAACTCCTCTCCTACTTCCATGTCCTCTGACTCTGACTCTGACTCCTCCTGCTTTCTGTAAACCTCCTCTGCTTTCAACTCTACTAGCCTTGCTAGTAGATCATTCTGGCAGTCTAACCACCTCATTATTCCTTTCATGACATCACAGATCTCCATTAGTGACAGATTTAGTCATTAAGTTATCAACTTGCATGATCAAGTGAAAAGTGACCCAGGCAGGAATTGAACCCACAACCTTAGGATTTAGCCACCTGTGCTCTACCATTGAGCTACCAGGCCTTGACTTAGAAGGTACTACCCTGATAGAAGAGCTGGTATGTGGGCATTTCAGCCAGCACAGGACTCTTAGGTTGAGTGTTGTTTGAATAGATTAAAGTATGCTTTGTGACAATTAGGATCTTTTTCTTCTCCTTATGCGGCGACAACTCCTCTGTATTTCTTCTCTGCTTCATAGCCTTCACCTCTTCCACTCCTGGCTGCATGCACTTGGCCTTCACTGCCCAACACTCCACACACAACGTTGACTTACTGGGTCCGAGCATACACTCGAGCCCACGGTCGTCACATCGTGCACACACTGGTGCCTCTGATTCCATCTGTTCTCATGCCTTCCCCTTTTCTTTGTCCATGCACTGCTCTTGTTGGACATCCTTGGCCTAACTGTGTTAGCATTGTCACTCCAAGCCAGAAGAACACTCACTCATTTCTTGGCTGCCATTTCGGCCTCCTTTCGCTTCCTCTCCTCCTCTCCACGAGCCTTCTCTTCTTCTGCCTTTTGGCATGCCTCCTCCTCCTCCTCTGCCACCTTTCTCCGCACCTCCTCCTCCTTCTTTACCTTCACATGCCTCCTCCACTTGGCGAACTTCACCTTGCACAGCTCACCAGCATTGTCCTCATGTTCCACCAGGTGTTCATCAGACCAGGACTTGATGTCAGGGTAGGCAGACATGGTGATGGTTGTGATGAAGAAGCACAAGGCAGTTGTGCAGGATTTTATAGATCCTGCTTTGTGCACAAACTTTTCGGACTCCGATTCCGAACTCTATATTGTCCCTCGCTAACAGCCTTCAGAGATTCAGGCCTAAGAGGGGGATATTGTCATATCCTGTATTTCCCAAAATCCAACTCCGAGCCTTTAGACACAACTCCGTCGTCTTAGGTATGAACTCCAGAATATTCCTTCCTATTCCTTGCCTCCGGACTTCCAGACTTGTAGTTATGTTTCATTCTCGTCACTCTCCATTCCTACTTACTATATAAAGACTAGTTCTGCTCTGTAGATACTTCCAATCCTGTGTCTTACTTAGGAGCACTGCTCCAGCATACTTACATCCAGTGCATAGCTCTAGTATACTTACATCCGACTCCATTTCACTTATGACCTCCGTTACTAATCTGTCTCTGTACTCCATATATAAACCCTCCTTATGAGGACATGTATTTTTCAGTTCAAATATCAACTTATACACCAACTCCTAAACTCTCTGTCCGAGTCCTCAACTCTTCTCTGAAATCCTCCAACCAAACTTGAGTCTAACCAGCTCTACTCTGACCCCTTTCTCTGATACTCTGTTTCTCTGTCAAATACTAGGCAATGGAACTCTAGTAAGGGTGCACCACATACGGTGAAGCCAAGCCCATATCCCTCGTACTTAACTCCGGAGTTCTGGAGTTAGACCAGAGTTAGACCAGAGTTGAATAGTCTTAACAGTATATTCAAACTCCCACTTGCTAAAGAGTTCTACACCATGACCACTAGAGCAACTCGCTCATGTATGGCTTTTGGTACCACCATCCCAGACCCTCCAGCATCCCATTCCAACCTCTTCAGTACCTTGGGCAACAATCACTGAGGTATTAATCCTGCTCCTCCATTCCAGAGATTCTCTGCTCGTCCTTTTCCAGCCCCTTCCGCTTCTACAAGGCAGCATATTAATCGCTCAGCCTTGCCAACTCTAGCTGCTTGAATCACACAGTTGTTCAGAGACTCTGATCAAGAGTTGGAGACCAAACACACTCCCCCACAAAGAGCAAACCCTCCCGACGACCCAGACTCCCCCAGAGATAGTGATGACAATAGTAGCTTGAACAACAGTGACAGAGATGAGCGTATTCCTAGAAATGTACTCACCCTCCTCACTGATGCCATTAGTGGACTTGCCAAGTCCACCAAGCACCCCTCTGACTCCAGCCAAAAAGCGAAAGTCCGAGAACCAGACTAGTTCGATGGTATGGACTCCCACAAGCTCTGGGCCTTCTTGGTCCAATGTGAGCTCAACTTCCAGGATCCCCCCCAAGGTGTTCAAGAAAGACCGCGCTAAGGTTACCTTCTCGCAGTCCTATCTCAAAGGCATCGCCCTCGAGTGGTTCAAACCGGACCTACTTGAGATGAGCAACCCCACTTTCTGTCCCCTTTGGATGGACAGTTATACTGAGTTTGTCTGAGAACTCCAGACCAATTTTGGTCCACACGATCCAGTCAGTGATGCGGAGCACCAGCTTGGTCACCTTACAATTATGGATGGTCAGCACGTTAACAAGTACATGGTTGAGTTCAATCGCCTCACTTGTCAAGTCCGTGGTTATGGAGAAGGAGCTCTCTGTCATCACTTCTACAACAGACTTCCGGACCACATCAAAGACAAGATTTTTCATATCGGCAAACCTACCACTCTCGCAGGTATGTGCAACCTCACTCAATCCATTGACGTGCACTATTGGGAGCACAAGTCAGAAGTTAGTTGCCAGACAAAGCCGACAAACCAGTCCTCCACACCCAAGTCCTCTTCCAACAAATGCTCTGCCCCCACATCCTCCAACAACAACTCTGGTGCCTCCAAGGACTCTAAGGAGTCCAAGGGCAAAGGTGCCACCACCTCCATTGCTTTGAAGCCTGACCTCTCATTGAAGTTAGGCAAGGATGGCAAATTCACCCCTGAAGAGTGCAAACATCGCTTCAACAACAAGCTCTGCATGTTTTGTGGTCTTGCTGGCCACATGGCCAAAGATTGCAGGAAGTCCACCTCCTGTGCATCCAAGGCCCATGCCACAACCACAACTCCAGAAGCCAAACCAGAGGTCTCCACGGAGGCAAAAAAAATAGACCACAGCCTCCCAGATTCCACACAGAAAGGAGGTTGCATAGAACCAAACTGTGCAATCAAGGAGATCCATCTCAATATGTCTGCTCTTTCAGATCCCAAGTCCCTTATGTCTTCCATCTCACTGGCATCTTACCAAATCACTCCCTTTTCTGTGCTTGTAGACTCCAAATCCTTCAACTGTTTTATAGATACTTCCTTTGTGAATAAACACAAACTTTCTACCTATCCTGTACCCCCACTCCAACTCTGACTCTTTGATGGAACCTCGAACAGCACCATCACTCAAGCTATCAAACTCTCTGTCTGTTTCCAAACCAGTGACATTACTCTGCTGGATGGCTCCTATTCCCTTGTTCTAGGACACAACTGGCTCACCCACTACAATCCATTGATTGACTGGGTCTCAAGCAGTATTTCATTCTGCTCACCTGAACAGAATATGCCAGCAACCCTGAGCTCCCCTCCACAGCCTTTGGACTCTCCTCCTCCAGCTGACACTCCATCTAATCCACTGTGTTTATCCAATTGCAAGGCTTCCCTGATCACACTCGTCAGTGCACCTGTGTTTGCATTGGCTTGTCACCTACAGAGTTCTGTGCAATTTAGTATGCAGATCTGCCCTAATAAGAGTGAACTCCATTCTAACTCCATCTCCTCTGATCCCATCGACCTCTCTAGTGTTCCTCCGGAATATCACAACTTTGCTGATGTCTTCAGCAAGAGCAAGGCAGATACACTTGCCCCACACAGGGAACACAATCTCAAGATCGATTTGGAGGAAGGAGCCTCT